>JASANF010002756.1:0-56353 GCA_030248245.1 Trissonchulus sp. WLG1_4 | reverse complement strand
GGCTTGCTATTTCGCTATTTCTCACTCAACTAGCCAAAATTTTACTCACGCCGGGACCCTCCCCCCCTCTTTTGCCCCTGGCTGGACCCCCCCTCCCTCCCCCGGGACCCAATTTTTTTTTTGGGGGGGGGTTTCCCCCCCAACTACATGTATGAAAAAGATCGATCATCAGGTACGGTATGTTAAAATGTTGTATCAAAGTTGGTAGTGGGTCAACTTTTACTGCGCAGGTTGGATCGTGGGTTACCCACACACAAGTGTCAAACCGCGGTTGGGTTAAGGCGCGCACTGGTCCAAAATTTTGATCCTGCCTGTAACGAACAATGCTCAACTGCTGTGTTAACGAAAACAATGTTGCAAGATTGTAGGCGAAAATTAAGATTAGGGATGTCGCGGATATACGCATCCGAGGATGATCCGCAACATTTTGACATCGCATCCGCATTCGCAAAAAATTCATGCGGATGTGCGGATGTTGCAGATTCGGCAAATGTTACTAAAATTTTGGAAAATCAGACTGCAATTTATATTTTTGTGCATGTACATCGCAATATTAGCTCTTAAGGTGGTAGTTGCGTTTTCGAGGTTTTTGTGATTTCTATGTAAACTTTGCGCCACCAGTACTCAAGTTATAAGTGACGCCTGAGCATGAATTTTTGGGACAGTACTGTAAAGGTCAAAATCCCCAGGCATGTCTCTCACTTTTTCGAAATTTCACCTGTGGACGTTTTTAGAGGGTTTTAATTACAAGAACATATCTTAAATTTTCGGTGCGTTTGCTTTTCAGCTATTTTCTCAGTAAATTGACTAGTTATTAAGAAAGTGGGGGACATGCCTGGGGATTTTAAACATGTCAGAAACCTTACCAACTTTCAGCCCCAACAGGTAATCGTATGATTCAGAGCTGTGGCGCAAACTTTTTGTAAAAAATTGCATTATTTTGGAAAGGACCTTTCTTTAGTCGCTTATACTGGAAACAAAATCACAGGTTAAATTTCAATGCATGACATACGTTTAGGAATGATATTGTTCTACCTAATGCAAAAGACCGCTTGTGCTTTGAATTTGTAAACACTGAGCTATGGCTTTGCAAAAAAACACCTAAAAACGCAATTACCCCCTTAAAGCAGTGGACTGAAACTTCATTCTGTGATGTTTTACCTCATTTTTAGTTGAAAATTGCCTTTTTACTAAAGTTGCTGGCATAAGTTATATAGATACTGCTGGGTGCTGGCATATTCTAGCTAAGTTCTGCACTATTTGAGAGAGACTAACTAGCCTACTAAGTTGCAAAAGCAATACATATATAATTGCCACTTGGCAGAACAATATCAGTTTTTAACTTGGCAGGCTTTGTGGATTTGAAAGAATAGACAAAGTAGTAAGTGCATATACCATATCTAACAAAACCAAAAGCATCACGTAGCCTTTTCCGTTTAGTATCAAGTCAAGCCAATGTCCAGTTCACACAAGGTCAACCGATACAGGTTCGAACAACCTGTTCATGGAGGCGAAAGTCATTGAAGATATCATGAATACAAACTTTTATGTATATAGTTCGTCTAATCCAAGTCTAATTTTTCGCACTTGCACTCATACTTGCTATTTTAGTAATTTTTGGCAAAAAATTTTGTAACAATTCATCTCATAGCTTGTCTAGAACAAATTCTAGAAAGATCCGCATCCGCGCGGATGTCAGGAGTCGACATCCGCATCCGCGGATGTCAAAAAAGTCACATCCGCGACATCCCTAATTAAGATATTATGTATTTAGAAATATTTCACATCACACATTTAGTATGTGTCTTCACGTAACTTCAATGATGAGAAACCTCCCCTCCACTTATGTATGCATAAACTGTATATACGCTTCCGCTAATATAAAGTCGATATTTTGATAATTGGAGCAGTAGTTATACTTGTGCGTTTTATTGATCACTCGAAAAGTTTTTGAAATTACGCAAAATTTTGTCAAATTACGAAATTTTGTGGTAGAGACTCAAAATTTTTACTACCGATCCGGATCGCCAATCCGAAATTTTAAAGCCGATCCGATCCGGCGATTTCAGCGATCCGATCCACATCACTTTTTTGAACCACAGACGCATTTGCAGAGGTCGATGTTTAGGCATATGGTATTATTCTAAAATCTGCAGTGCAAAATGTGACTAGGGTGGAATTGAAATTTATGCATAAGTATCTGTATCATCATAGTATATCACCCACCTTTCGTCAGCCCTAGCCCCATGCCTCCACCCCCAAACCGTTCCCCCTTTAAGCGACGTTTCATACTTACAGCCGTATGTCCGTTCAGCCGGCAAAATTACGAAAAAATCCGCCACAATCTGATCTTATTATACACTATTAGTGGTGTGATTATTTTGTAGTTTTGCCTGAACGAACATATATACAGCTGTAAGTATGAATCGGCCCTAAGTTGTTCATTATGCCCGCTTCCCACTGTAGGTTTAAGGTTAATGGTTTAAGCTTTAAGGTTTAAGGTTTCATTCACACTGGCAGTTTAAGGTTTAACGATATTTGAATGTTGTATATTCATTGGCTGGATGCAGAAGCTCCGCCTATAGCTCGTAACGAGAGATCCACGGGAGGAATTGGCGAGGGGGGCTGCCCGACCCCTGGCGGAAGGGGTGGTGGTCCCTAATTTTGGCCATTTTTCGGCGACAGCCGAAAATTTTTCACAATTTTTTTATTTTCAGCTCATTTTTGGGGTATTTTCTGCCCGCGGGCGAAAAATTTTTGCAATTTTTTACGCATTTTTGGAGCACTTTTTTGGCCATCAGAGGGGGGAGTGGGGGGTCGAAGGGGGGTGCCGGATGTTTGAGGAGGGGTTCCGACCCCCCTCAGGGGGGGGGGGGGTGGATACCCCCCCTTATGTGCATCTATGCTCGTAACTGATTGGCTGAATCCTTAAACC
This sequence comes from Trissonchulus sp. WLG1_4, assembly GCA_030248245.1. NCBI lineage: Eukaryota > Metazoa > Nematoda > Enoplea > Enoplida > Ironidae > Trissonchulus > Trissonchulus sp. WLG1_4. Next base: position 53,418 of record JASANF010002756.1, on the reverse strand, counting down.
TTAAACCAAAAAGTTGAAATTTTTCAACATCGTGGAACTTTAAACCTTAAACCTCTGCAGAAAAATGTGTAATACGCTCAGATCATGTTCTACGTTAAACCTTAAACCTGCAGTGGGAAGTGGGCATTAGTTACATACACAGTTTAACACGGGGGGTATGCGTGCGTGGACCCCCCCCAGATTTATGATTTTGATACAAGGGCAACCAAAATTTGTAAGAAAGGTTTCTCTTAAATGTGAACATTTTTATCAAGTTTAGGCACTTTTTATTTAAATTTTTACCGAAATTTCTTTTTCAAAAATCAAAGATTTGCAGATTTTTAAGTTAAAAAAGGTATTTTGGCCACATATTTTAAAGTCGTTGATTTTTTTGCTAAGACACGGTATTTTTGACTTGGTACAAGGGCAGTCAAAATGTGGGTACAGGAGCCCCCACCCCAGATTAGCATTAGACCCCCGTGTTAACGTATATATGGTTACATATTTCGAAATATTAGCATTAGTATATACATTGAAAAATTATTCAACATTGCGACTAATGAATAACTTTGAGTTAGCTAGATTTTTGACTGGAAACAATACACTTCCCGAGATTGTAACCACACATATACATATTAAATTCCCTAACATAATTTATTGGTAACCGTGAAATAAATTTAAGGGGATCTTGACCACACAATTCCTAACATATTGGTAACCAAGAGCCTTATCCAAATTTGGATTTAACAGATTAAATTTAAACTAATTTTGCTAATAACACAGCACAAAATGAACATAGCCGGCTGAAATTTCTCTCTACATGGCTTACCTACATTATGTACCTCGGTTGGTGCCAATTTTCAGTAATTTACGTTTAACTGACGCTGCGTTATTGACGAAATAAAGTTAAATCTAATCCGATAAATCTAATTTTGGATAAGACCCCATGATCTATACTGATCTTACCGTATCTATACTCATAAGGTCGATCAGCCATATCAGGTACTAATAATTAATAATACGTATACCTGAAACAAAATTAAGTGTTTATTAGGCGTAATTGCGTGCGATGTGCGAATTTTCTGTTACTTTTTCAGTATGACTTTACGTGACGTTTTTTAGTTCAGTAGCAAGTATTCATTTTTAACTTTGGAGAACAGCTTAAATTATTCAGGACTACAGAATTGAAATTAAAAAGGTTAATTGCTTTACAGTCAGAATTTCGACTAGTAAAAATGGGCTTTTTTCTGTATATAATCTTTTCAAATAATTGAAGTTTTCAACGTCAATTACTTCTTCAGTACATAAGAAGATATATTAAATTAATAATAATAGTATTACATTATTATTACTTATTAATAATTATTAGTATCATTATTATTTTTAATTAATTAATAATAATAGTATTACATTATTATTACTTATTAATAATTATTAGTATCATTATTATTTTTAATAATTAATTAATAATAATAATTCTTACAATAATAACAATACAATATAATAATTTTATAATTTAATAATATTTATTATTTTTAACATGAACAATAATAATAAATTATAATAACTACTATTCTGATGATAATAATATAATACTGAGTGAATATTACCATATACTAATACTATCTATAATATTACAACATACTAATACTATAATATAAAACTGTGTGAAACGCAACATACTGTATTTTTATAAAAATTGGGGACACTAAAGTTAACAGGGTGGTCCACTAAACGGGTATGTAGGTGTACATATATGTTGTAAACGTTTATTCCCACGGTCCATTCACCAATAAACCTGTAAATGCATTGCATTGTGTGGTGTCCAGTTAGAGTTTCGTGTTTCGGCGGCACTTTGGTTCTTTTCATTCATGTTTCTGTACAACGTCTCCCGCTGACTTTCACCCTCATTCTGTCATTCAAGTCCAGGGCCATAAAATCTGGGGATTGAATACATTTGACGGCACCCAAATTCGAGGACCATAGGACATCCTGGGGGGGGGGGTGCGGCTATGGCGCAACGTTTCATGTCATTGTTCCTTAGCGGGCTAGACATTCTGGGGGAGGGGTGATGCACCTGTTTGGGGGGGGGCTACATTTTGCTTTTGGGGGTATGACATTGCCTTCTGGTGGGGGGGGGGCGATTTTGATCCTCTATTAGTAAGGCTGATTCGTATTATAGAGTATAGGTGGGTGCTATATTTATTCCTTAATTTTCTTAATTTAGTGGTATTTCATTGTCATGTGGGTGTGGTTGTAAGTTTTAACTATTTAAATTGTACTTTTGACTGAATGTGAATCCAGTTTTATTGAAAATTTAAATACAAATATTAAGAATACTCATGTTTTTTTATTTACATGGTTCGGATTTCATGTTTAGTTCTCAGCATACATGTATGGGGGGAAATTAGGGAACCCCCTCCCATATTGAAGGGCTGGGGGGAGGGTCTCGAAAATTTGGGCAAAATTGAAAAAAATGGCGCTTTTTTGCGAAAGTTATACAAAATTTTGCAAAATTTAGGGTATTTTTGGTCGATGTGGGGGGGGGAATTTTAACCCCGTTCCGTGTATGGTTTTTAGTGTACAAGGTTTTTAATGTATGTAACCAATGCCGTATTTTCAAAATTATCCTTGATAACGTTGGTCTATCCTTACCCAAGTAAAGTTAATGTAAACTTGTAAACAAGGCTAACGTAGATCAGTTTTTAAAACAAATTAAAGCATATTTCTGACCTGCACCTTAACGACACCATGGCTGTCGTAATATTAGCTTTAGTCTTTGCTTGAGAAAACCATTTTATCCTTAGCTTCACTGTGGGTTAGAATAGCGTAACTTACAGGTAAATAATTCTGAGCTTACGGCTAGTATTTTTAATAAAATCCCCCTCAATCTGGTTCCAAAGTACATCTTGTGTTATTGTTCTTTTCTTTTCAAATATTTTTTGGGTTGCCGACCAATTGCGAAGCAAAGGCAACCCTTTTGTATCTGACATGTCTGTATTAATTAATATTATGTAATTAATTCTAGTTTAATCCTTTTAGTTAGATAAGCCATTCCTACCTAACCCCGGACTAATATATCTCCGTCCGTGTAGTCCGGTAAGGAAATGAGCCCTTTGTTATGTTGCAATGACTTCCCAACCCTACAATATTAATGCTTAGCAAGCCTGCCTTTTGCTTCGAGACTAAATTTTTACTTACAGCCGTATGTATGTTCCAGAAGGTGGCAAATGTATAAAAATAAAAAAATCAAGCCGATCATAAATCTCTTTTGCAGCGATTTCATGATTGGTATTAATTGGTATATATCTGGCACTTTTCTAAGAATCCGGCACCATTCGTACTGCGCCGTATATGATATAATGACCCTGCGGGAATTAAGTAGCTGTTGGAGTCTGTTCATTCCCGCAGGGCCATTGTACCATATACGGCACTGTTCGCAAAAAAAGGTGCCCAATGTTTAGTAAAGTGCCGGATATAGCACTTTTCCCAGATTTCGGCATCTTAAACTTTCTTAGACTGACCTTTTTCCCCCCGCTTTGGTAATACCGTATGGGCATGGCATATATTATATATTCGTTTGTAGGACAGGACCCAATTTTCAGGTTTTGCCTGTGTGCATGTTTTTGTATATTTTTTGTGATTAGCGCCACTCGCTACTTTTTTTAGACCCGGTTCACACAGACGTACTTTTTATTACTTTTTACTTTTGGGCCAAAAGTAAAAATTTCGGTTCATACAGAACGTACTTTTTACTTTTTACTTTTTACTTTTGGCCTTAAGTAAAAGTAGAAACGCGTTCTACTTTTTACTTTTTACTTTTGCAATTTAGCCAATCAGAATGCTCTAACAGAAGCGCCGCCTATTGAGTTTCATTTTTATTGGCTAGATTTGCTTTTTGACATACAAGTGCGCCAAAGCCAGCCAATTGAATGCTACATTCCTTAAGTAAAAAGTAAGCCTGTGTGAACACTTTCGCAAAAGTAAAAAGTATAAAGTATAAACTAAAAAGTATAAAGTGAAAAGTAAAAGTAAAAAGTAAGTCTGTGTGAACCAGGCCTTAGAATACTCACGACTGTTGCTATTTTCTCATTACCTAGTATTTAGAAATTTTTATACAGTTTTTGACTGCACATTTTAACAGAAATTTCACACAACTTAAGAAATAATTGGGGGGAAGGTCAAAGGTTGTCTTTGGTGGGAAAGGGGAAGACTGAACTTTTTTGTTACGGGGAACTGACTTGCACCTGATCTTTAGGGGGTGGAATGGAGCTACCCAGGTCAAAAGTCAACTTTCTCCAATTTTGCATATTTTCCCATATGATGTTAATCCCCAAGGCACCTCTACCTCAGATAAGAACAAATAAGCTTGAAGGTGCAGTTTTGGTTCAGTGCGTTTGTCAGTGTAATTACATAGGCAAACGTGCACAAATAAGCCGATAAATAGCCGTTAGTTGGACAGATTTAGCACAGACCAGATATGGCCAGTCAAACTGAAACTTGGTATAGTACTAGCTACTTCTTTGATCAAGTCAGAGCATGACCCTTAAGACTGCCTTATTTGGCCAACTCGTAGAAGTTGAAATTGCTCTTTTCAGTCGTCCATGGTTATCTTATTGTACAATCATTGTTTGGTAATTCTTCCGTATACGCACACTCTGCACTGAGTGAGAGTGAGTGAGTATGCATGCATCATCTTCCGCACAGGAACACCCACTTTAAACTCAGGCTGGAAATTGAGTTTAAAGTAGATTTGCGTAGAAAGTTTAAAGTAGATTATACGGAAGAATTACCTATTGTTTACTAGATGTGTACTTTTTAAAAAACTATTTTTGTAGATTTTGTGTAATTAATGTGTTCTAGCGATTCGTCGGATGTTCGATCCAGACGAATCAAACGGATGACGCTGGCTTGAAACCATTTGATTTGCAATCGCATGTAAGTGGGCTCATTTCTAGTAGGACATCTAAAAGTTGGTCTATTTAGGTTTAAGACAGGAGAGTCTTGGACTTTTTGTTTATTTTTGTTGTTTTTTGCTTTTATTTTTTGTTTTTTTGCCAGACGCGGAAGTGTAACCAGACGTGGCGTTTTTTCACAGGCGCTGTCTTTGCTCATTGTACTATAACTGTACTGTCGCCCATCTATGGCATGCGTACATTGCATACTCTTGTCTAAAAAACAGTTTTATAATGTCAAAAATTAATATTATTGGGTTGCCGACCAGTTGCGAAGCAAAGGCAACCCTTTTGTATCTGAAATATCTGTTATTATTAATATTAATATTATTATATACAAGACTAGTGCGTCTAGTCTAGACTAGTTAGACTAGATCTACAACGTGAGGTCACGCAGTGTTTAACGTTAAAATTTATTTTGAAAAAAATTCAAAATTAAGTTCAAGTTGACTTGCAATGCGATTTGATCGCATATGAGGTGATTACAGGTAGTCAATAAAAGGGAAAAATTCCAGGAGCCGTAACTTTTCATATGGTAGTGGCATCGACGTGAAATTCTTTTTAAATGCTGGCGCTTGTCAAGAGCTATCGATTGATAGGTCGCACAATGCCCTAAAATGCAAACCAACGTTCCGTATTAATTAATAATAAGCGCTGATCGAACGTTGCGTCCGTCAACGTCAAGTAAGGTGTCATTCGAAAGCGGCTGAAGTTCTGAGTAGAATGCTGTCAATTTCATGTTTCTACGTCAACGTTGAAGCAAGCTATAACGATTTCAATTTTTCCGAACTTTTGTTCAATACGTATATGGTGTGAGTAGTCGCGGAGGAATTTTTTCGAACAAAATGTTTTCGAAAAAGAACTTTCGGTCATAACTTTTTTCTGGGACCACGTAAATGGTTCCGGTTTTCGTAATTAGATAGAGCAGAAGAAGGGCTTTTATTTGATACCAAATAAGCTATACGTTAACGCTGACTTATCTACCGGAAAACGCAAAACAAAATTTGAGAATAAAATAAGTTTCAGATGTAGACCCATATTTCCGGCTCCATGGTCACTGATGAGTACAAACTGTTTTGTGTAAGGATCACAGTTATATGGCTGACTTCATGGAAGCATTTTCTTTGTTATATCAATGGTAACACGAACGTTGCGTAACATTTTTTAAAAATACTAAGTTTACGTAAAAACTTTTTACGCCATAACTTTTTTTAGCTAAATGGGAAAAAGTTCTAGTTTTCAGCATTAGTTAGGATATAAAACAGCTTCGATTTGACACCATAAAAAGTATAGGTTACCGCTGACTTATGCGCCGAAAAATGTATGATTAGTTTTGACAATAAAATAACTCCAACTTTATTGACCCGGAACCAGAGAACCGGGGCATGTCCAGCACAATGTAAACTTGTTTCATGTTTAGAACATGCCAACCCTTCCAGGGCCACCTGACCCTATTATTATAATTGTCACAAAAAATAGGATAGTGTTTAAACATTACAAGTCTACCTAAGGTACCCCCCCTAAGGGTCATAACATGCCGGAACAAGTGGAAAATTTTCAACTGAAGCGGAAAAACGCATAGAATTATTATAAAAATGCCCCCATTGGGCATCACTGAGGTTAGAATAGGAGGTTCTAAAGCGGAAAAATGCAATCTCGCTCGTTCAAGATAATGGACATGTTTGCTGTGAATAGGAAAAATTCATTTTGTTAAAGTTGGTGGACAAGAGCGATCAGAATAGCCAGCCCCATGACACATTAGCGCTTTCTGCACCCTATTCGTGCGGATTATAAAGTCAATATAGTTAAGACTTTTTGCCTTCTTGGAATTGACAAGGTTTGTGTACTCTTGTAGACCGATGCAGAAATTACTGTTGACCAATAACAGAAAGTGACCTGGTTAGCAGCTGGGTCAGTAACAGAAGGAGGGACCAACACTATGAACTGACAGAGGGAGCTTTTCCGCCACCCCCCGAGAGCCACGGACTAAACCGAGAAGAAGGAATCATATGTGCGCAGGTGCGGACGGGCCACTGCCCTCTCTTCCAGCAATATTTACACCGAATCGGAAAGACTCGCCCGACTGTAGACTATGCAACGAAAATGAGGAATCTGTTGAGCACGCCTTAGCAAGATGCCCTGCCACTGCAAACCTGAGGGATGAAGTTTTCGGGGCGGGGGCAACCCTGTCAGAAATCCACCGGTCCCCAGGGGGCATCATCCAATTTCTCCGGAGGTCCGGGCACCTACCCGGGTCTATGGCACCGCCACGACGCTGAAGGAGCAAGGCAAGGCAAGGCAAGAAAGTGACAATATATAAATGATAACTAAATACCAAATAGGCGAACTGTTCAGCCCATGCCAGGTGCGGTGCGGACATTACAGTATATAACGTTGTAATAATTCGACCAATTAATATATGGTTTGTATTGTAGTAGCATTATGCAATCAAGCTTATGTTAATGAGATCAAACGACAAGTGATTGATACTCGCTCTTACGACACGCGCTAGAGACGAAATACTTAAAATTTTCTGCGTGTCTGTTACAATCTATCTAACGTAATATTAGCATTTTCGGAAGCTGACTGTCACGAATGATTCGCGCGAATAGGGTGCAGAAAGCGCTAATGTGTCATGAGGCTGGCTATTCTGATCGCTCTTGTCCACCAACTTTAACAAAATGAATTTTTCCTATTCACAGCAACCATGTCCATTATCTTTAACGAGCGAGATTGCATTTTTCCGCTTTAGAACCTCCTATTCTAACCTCAGTGATGCCCAATGGGGGCATTTTTATAATATACATACATGCTACCCCGCATAGACCCTCTCTAGAACGCCCCTTGGGTCCCCGGGGTTAGGTCCCCAATTTATAAATATTCTATATTCATATACAACAATATAAGATAAATTTTAATTTTCTTATTTAGCCACGATGATGAATTTAGTTATCGGTGATTTTAGTCAGTCTTTTTAGTGGCGCTTTAACTCGTGATGTTGGCATTATGTGGCGACTCATTCATGATGTCAATACTACGGGTGAAGTAACACTTATATTAACTCTTTTAATTCTGAGTGGCGGGTTTTCCAATATCACACACTGACCATGGGTTTGAATGTCGGAAGGAGACCCCTAAAATTTTGAAAAATTTGGAAGAAGCGCCCCTCGCGACTGAAATCCCATGTGCATGTATGGTGTTTGTTCACCGCTTTATTGTTTTTACGCAGCCCCCCCAGGGGCCGCGTATATACTATATTTAGATTCTCGAGTTTCTATGTAATTTCGGATAGGTCGACTTTCCTACGTTAAATTACACTGGCGGGGTAGGTAGGTCGTTTTCACTGGGCAACGGCAACTTCGAAAGGCAGAAAGCGGAACTTTGCGAAATCAAAACAGTGAGTCCGGGGTGATTCGGACCACCAATCTTCTGTACTGACATCAGATGCTCAGTAGACTCCAGATGATCTACCATCTGAGCCAACCGAACTGGAAAGAAGTTTTTCCAAATTTATTATTTGTTATCATTGAAGTTCCGAATCGGTTATGTTACGTAATATATACTTACGGGTAGGTAATTATCAGTCAACATTTTTCACGTTTTCGACGAAGCAACGTAAGTACAACGATTTGCTATGTTCGATGAAATATGTTGCTACGTGCATGTCAGTTGACAATGTACATTATTCAAAGTTAAATGTGTGTGTGTCCAAGACCTCATAGTGTAGTGGTCAGCACTCTAGACTCTCAATCCAATGATCCGAGTTCAAATCTTGGTGAGGCATTGCTTTAGCCTAATCATAATTTTTTTACTGTTTCATCAGTTTTTATTTTAAAATTTTTCTATATAAGCAATATAAGCATAAATGGTATACATGCTACCCCGCATAGACCCTCTCTATAACGCCCCTTGGGTCCCCGGGGCTAGGTCCCCAATTTATAAATATTCTATATTCATATACAACAATATGAGATAAATTTTAATTTTCTTAGTTAGCCACGATGATGAATTTAGTTATCGTTGATTGTAGTCAGAGTATTTTTAGTGGCGCTTTAACCCGTGATGTTGGCATTATGTGGCGACTCATTCATGATGTCAATACTACGGGTGAAGTAACACTTATATTAACTCAATTCTGAGTGGCAAGTTTTCCAATATCACACTGACCAAGGGTTTGAGCGCCTCTCCCGACTAAAATCACGTATACATGTATGGTTTTCGTTCACCGCTTTCAGGCCTATTCACACGAGGGCGCATGAGCGGGCGCACACGCACACTTGTCTACTGCATTGTGTGAAATAATGCAGCAAGCAGGCAGTGTGAGAATAGAATTTGCCCGCTCATGCGCCATGGCGTGGCGCAAAATGCGCCTCGTGTGAATAGGCCTTTACAGTTTTTCCTTTTGTATTATTGTTGTTGTTGTTGTTGTTGTTTTAACGTTCCATATCCCCACGGCGTCGTTATAGTTTATAGTTATCTTTTGTATTGTGATTACTGATTAGTCATGGGCAACTTATTAAGCCGCCGTGCAAAGCGGGAAATTTACCAACACAATATACGGCTGTTTGATCAGCATGTTATTGTTAGAGGTGATTGTTATACATGCTATCCCACATAGACCCCCTCTATAACCCCCCTTGGGTGCTCTCTCTCTCCCCGGGGTCAGGTTCCCAATATATAAATATTCTATATTTATATACAACAATATTACTTAATTTTCTTATTTGGCCACGATGATGAATTTAGTGTGTCGTTGATTTTAGTCACAGTATCTTTAGTGGCGCTTTACTCCCGTACTGGACATTATGTCGCGACTCATTCATGATGTCAGTACTAGGAGTGAAGTAACACTAATATTAACTGTTTTAATTCTGAGTGGTGAGTTTTCCAATATTACACATTGACCAAGGGTTTGAAACATCGTCTTGTGCAATATTGCTAAACATCTAATATCAAGTTGTTAGTTACTCAGAATGTAAGTCAGGAGTGGCAAGTCTCGGTTATGCAACTGAGACTGAGAATACGAAATCTAGGCCACAAAGAAAGGACCACCATCGAGACCACCCCTTAAAGTCGTGAATTCAAAAATATCACTTTTAATTATTAGCTTTTAAAAAATCACTTTTAAAAATATCACAATAATTAATTATTAGCATATTATTATACACATTATATACTATAATCAATAGCATATTTATTTGATTTTGTTTCAGAGTGTGGGCTTGCAAGCGGACTGAAAGCCTACTTGAGTCTGGATCCGGAGAGTTTGTAGGTTCTGGGCATTGCTGTCATCGATATGGACCCACTGCTCAACTCATCATACCTGGTAAGGGTCGAGTTTATGATTCCATTTACAAAAGGCATCAAATTAATGGATTTCGGATCAATGCTTTGCTTTGTGTCGCATTTAACCATAGTCGATGATTATACATAAATTTTTAATATGCTAAATGTGCTAAACTGTTTTCCGCTCATCTTTATGGCTGTGCGTTGTCTATTTTATATACAGACAGAGTTTACTCAACTTCATTATGTTGTATGAAAGAAGCTGGATTATTTTTGCATTGTGCTACGCCCTACGGTATGAGAACTATGGTTCTGTGCCTACTATGTGCCTTTATTGTATCGCAAATTAATCAAAGGTTTTTACACTTTGTTGGTTGCTTATGCTTACCTTTCTTCCATGGTCCCTCCTGGTCCAAAACTACATTATTAAGCATTAAATTTGCACAAAATTGTTTAGAAAAAATTAGCAAGGGTTGTTGTAGGTATTCTTGAACGCGAACAGGAGCAGTGGGTGGTCTTCGGGTCAACTGATTTCTGAAAAAAGTGTTCTCAGCTGGGACAAATACCAACAGTTGGTAAGTTTAGTAGATTTTTAATAATAGTATTGGTATGCAGTATTATCTTCTCTTTTATGGATCTAATAACTGTGAATTCGTGGATCACACCGGCTGAATTTTTCAATATTTAATTTCTAGCCAGCCATGAGTTTTTGCTTTTATCGTACTGAAGTTTGCAGTAATTGTGGTTATGTATTCCTGAACGTTGATGGCCGGTTTTATTTTCCCTGTCGAGATTTTGCACTTTTTATGCACTATTTTTACTGGACAGCGTCTAACTATTTTTTATTTAAGATTGAGAAACGTGCTTAACAATGAAAAATTCTACCTCATTCGTAAGTTTAGTGTCCTATTTTTATTAAGAATGAACAGTAAATGTTTTAGTTACATTCAACGTCACATTCAACGGTAACGATCAAAAGCTTATCATTGACGTATGACTATAGCCTGTTTCACACGATGGGGAAAACGCGTGGGGTGCCCCGAGGGGCACCATTTGGCATCGTGTGACACCCCATGGGGCGCCCCACGTGGGGAAAATCCGTATCGCTCCCCGTGCGTTTTTCCATGTGGCACCACATGCGACAGCCAATTAGTAAGCACTGTTGATGATCACGTGACTTTATACAAATGCTTAAGGACAGTTTTAGGGCTTAAACTCAATCATTTGAGTTAATTCTTTCACATTTGGTTTGTCTATTACGGCTTTTACGAATACGTAGCTCATGAATTATATTTAAGTAAGGTGCAAAATTTAAATAATTTTTATAAATTCTTACACGTAATTTATGCCCAAGGCACATATCCCATATGTCAAAATTCAATGTAATACCTTCGTAAATACTTATTAGGTTTGATCGTTTACGCGCCTAAAAATTCAAACTCCCGCGCGTTCATGCCCCATCGTGTGAATACGTTACCCCAGGGGAATCCCCGGGGGACACCACACGGTGCCACATGGTGCCCCTCGGGGTACCCCATGGGGTGTCACACGATGCCACATGGTGCCCCTCGGGGTACCCCATGGGGTGTCACACGATGCCACATGATGCCCCACGGGGCACCCCTTGGGGTGTCATATGGGGTGCCCCACGTGGGGATTCCCCACGTTTTTCCCCATCGTGTGAAACAGGCTTATTGACTTTCCATAAAATTGCACGCTGAATCTGACAACAAAGTAAATAGTGAAACATATGCTAGCTAGTTAGTAGATACTAGCCTCAAAAAAAAACTTTGAGTTTTTTATGGTTTGATATTGAGTTCATTTTTCACCTGTCAATAAATTTTTAGGAAATTTCACTGTTTATTTTGTGGGCATTAGGCCCGGTTCACACAGACGTACTTTTTACTTTTTACTTTTGCAATCTAACCAATCAGAATGCTCCAACAGAAGCTCCGCCTACTGAGCTTCTATTTTATTGGTTAGATTTGCATTTTGACATACAACTGCGCCAAATTCATCCAATTGCATGCGACATGCCTTAGGTGAAAAGTAAGTCTGTGTGAACACTTTTTCAAAATTAAAAAGTATAATGTCAAAGTAAAAAGTATAAAGAAAAAAGTAAAAAGTAAGTCTGTGTGAACCGGGCCTTATTGGCAACGACAGCAGAAATTACATTTCGGACCTGCTGCGAACCTTTCTTCCCGATGAACTATTTACCTGGTAATTTTTGATCATTACAGTTTTTTTTATTTTTCGATGGATTGTGCGCTTTTTAACATATTTTTGCTGTTTATTTGGACGAGGATATTTTCCAGATTCGTGCAAACACGAGTGATGATATGATTATACTGGTTTCAGAATGGTTTCAAACTGCAAACTGGTTTTATAATGTTGTTTTGTATATGTTGAGAAATCAGCGTTCACCAAGTGTGTAATGCCCGCTTCCCACTGCAGGTTTAAGGTTTATGGTTTAAGGTTTAAGGTTTAACGTTTCATTCACACTGGCAGTTTAAGGTTTAACGATATTTGAATGGTGTATATTCATTGGCTGGATGCAGAAGCTCCGCCTACACACAGCTCGGAGCTGATTGACAGAATATACAAGCTCCGCCTACAGCTTGTAACTGATTGACGAATGGAGAAGCTCCGCCTACAGCTCGTAGCTGATTGGCTGAATCCTTAAACCTTAAACCAAAAAGTTGAAATTTTTCAACATCGTTAAACCTTATATAGATCTTAAACCTATGCAGTGGGAATGTACAATATGCTCACTTCATGTTCTACGTTAAACCTTAAACCTTAAACCTTTAAAAACCTTAAACGCCGCCCCCCCCGTCCAGGGTAGCATGACCCAGGTTGCTAAAGGGGTCAAATTTTCTAAATTGAGAATTAAATGTTTCTTGGCGTAATTGGTCCGGAACACGAATAGAGGGTCTACCTCATAGAATATAGGGTCCTCTGCCCAAGTCGGCAACCCGTTGTAGCCACTTGACTAGTTCCTCTTTTGTTTGTTTTTTTCAGGAAGAACATTCGTACCAAAGTTTCATTGCCGAGCCCTCCCTGACTCACTCGGCGGCCGTGTCTCGCTGTTTGTCGGCCGACGACAGCCACGTGGAGGGCCTGGCGGCACAGCAACCGGCCAGTCTCTCCCCCCCCCCTTGTCGGCACCCGTCTCCGCTAGACCCCCCCGTTCGATTCAAGGACGGATCTGGCCCTCAAACAGGGTGCCCTTGAGTGCTGTTTTGATACGGGTAGAGAAGGTTGGTTTTGAGATTATTTTTTGGTTCAGTTCAGTTATACTTGCAGTTGCAGCTGTCTGTTCGTGAAGTTGGAATAATTAAGAAACGGGCTTGGGTTATTTTCTCCTGTTGGGCCACAGCCCAACATGTCTTTAATTTTGATTCTGGCATCTCAACACAGTGAAAGCGTTAAAGTGTCAATGTGCGGAGTGTGTTTTACTCATCTTCTACGGTATCTTTGCATCTGTCACAACTAAAATGCCTTGTAAATTCAGTGAATGGCTGGTTTCGTTTCGTCGTTACTGATGCAAAAAAAGTGTGACAAAAAGTTTTTCACTAGGAATCGACGCGGTCATCTCACGTTTTCTAACTCACAAACTAACCACTAGACCACAGGGATTCCTAAAGTTCTGTTGCTTCACTTGAAGTCATAAACGTAATTATATTTCAATAATCAAGAATACAGTTACTGCCTGCTTTCAAACTGACACAGCAACACCAACGACGTTAAATTTGCGGAATTGAACATTTAACATTTCATCAGTAAATGTGAACAGCAAACAGAAATCAATGAAGTTCAGTAATTTAATCATCACTTAATAACTACTTTTCCTTCCAACTTGCAAGTTTCAATTGCCGAAAGCTTTTGACTGAGATTTTGCAGTTTAAATGGCTGCAAATGAAGACGCTTTTTATGCGAAAAATGTAACTAAGAAAGTATATTTTCGCTGGCCCAACAGGTTTACGATGGCCTCCGGCGAATGTACTTAAAAGTTTATGCTTGATATTATACCTTTGCCGAAAACTTAGCTTGTTCGACTCACTTTTAACCGATTCCAACCTACTCAATGGTTTAGGCAGAGGTTTTTTTAGTTTTTTATAAAATTTTCTAAAAATTTCGCCAAAAAGTGGCATTTTTTAAAAATTTTGCCCAAATTTTGGGGACCATCCCCCCGGGTCCTCGCTTTTGGGGGGGTGCCCCCCGTCCTCCCCTCATACATGTATGAGTATGACAGTCAGCCAGCCGGGCTAAATTAGAAAATAAACAAAACACCGCGAATATCACGTATATAAATGTTTGTTTGCCTACTGTACCACCTATTGTCATGATTTTTTTTCTAGTATTGATTATTGGTTGAATGGGAAACGTACGGCTGTAAGTATGAATTGAACCTATCACACCCACTACTTGAACTCGGTCTATTACTTTACTTTACTTTACTTTAACTTAATTATTTCGACTATTTATTACCATCTTTTTTGCTCTAATTTATTAAAATAATTTTCCATTGTTGTGAAATTTAATTTAATTGAATTAAATTTTTATCAAACTTTACTATTGATTATATATTTATTTTCGAAAGATATGATCCGGAGATTTTGGGCGAAGCTGTATTCACGCCTTCTCGAAATAAAACCACACAAACGGTCACATCCTATATGGTACGATGATTAATTTATCACAACCTTCAGTGGGGGGTGAACGACCCATTGTGCAAAATATTGGCTGACCCTAAGGCCTAGTTCATACTTTTCCGTAAGCATGTCCGTTGGTGCGTAAGCAAAAAAGTTTGATCAGCTGTTGCAGAACATTTGATAGTAGTTAATAGCCAATTTTTGGTGCGTAAGCTAGACCAGCAATGCCCAGCAAATCTCGATAAATGTGCATAAAATCATCGTTGTATCTTGCATGTTTTTTGCGCTCGCTTATGGACATTTTCTTACGGACACGGACAAGTATTAATTATTAACTAGGGATAAGTAGGCTTTTGTTTACTGTTGGTTTACTGGACCATGTAAATATTAGTTATATAATACAGCCATATTATATCCACTTCGCCAACAATTACGAAAAAATCGCTGTGCTTCGTGCATTGGTGGTGGAGTGAATTTTTTCGGTACTTTTCCGGCCACTGAACGGACTATGTTTGTATAAATTAGCCCTAAACTTTATTTCTGACATTTTTTTATTCAAATTCCTTATTTCTTAATTAGATGCTACCTTAATTAGATGCTACTAATTAATCATTAATTATTAGTATATTTTTGGTGTATTTTTAGTCATCGGTTATCGACTATGTGAACACGTCAGATCTGAAGCGGGATCTTAATGAAAAGTTCCGGTCGCAAATGCCAGACATTCAGATAACCTTCAGCAAGTTCAAAAGCATCAAAAAGGATATGCGGAAAATTTCACAAGAGGTATGGCACAAAAGCGATTTTTGTATTTTCGTCGGTGTCTAATGAGTTGCGATTAAATGTAACATGCGGTAATTCTTCCGTATACGCACGCAAACTCTGCACTGAGTGAGAGTGAGTGAGTATGCATCATTTTCCGTATAGGAACACCCACTAAAACTCAGGCTAGAAATTTAGTTCAAAGTATGTAAAATTGCTTCCAGCCCAAAATGCATCAAATTCCGTATACGCACACCCCTTGTTTCCACTAAGTTTAAACTGTTTGGACCCTGCCAGCGGTTTCATCAGGCGGCTTTGGCTACCACTACAGTTTTTTTATTCTTCAATACAATTTTACTGAAATAAAACATATACATATAACATATCACAATATAAACACAAATTTAACCCAAGGGGAACTGGCGCTGAATTTCAGCCAAAAAGGCCAAAAATGGTGTCTGTTTGTGCTGCGCAAACCACCAATACCCCGCATATGGAACTAACTTCAATCATGGTAAGATCGCGTTGGGCCATTGAGAAAAGTTGAATGAAATAAACATTGTGCCTCCTTTTATACCCATTTTTGGCGGGTAGGCGGGTAGGTCTATCGTGGTGGGTCCTTAGGTTTTGGCACCATTTATGGCCATTCATTAAGTTCGGACACCTGTTTAATTACTGGAGAACAATTATGAACACATACCTTAGTGGAAACTAGGGGTGTGCGTATACGAAATTTGATGCATTTTGGGCTGGAAGCAAATTTACTTTAAACTAAATTTCCAGCCTGAGTTTAAAGTGGGTGTTCCTATACGGAAGATGATGCATACTCACTCGCTCTCACTCAGTGCAGAGTGTGCGTATACGGAAGAATTACCGTAACAGATAATAGCATCCAGAAGAATTACCGGGGATTCTATAGCATGTGCACACTTGGCAAATAATATCTTCTATAGAGCATGCACACTTCAAAATCTGGGAAATTTTCACGGTTTCACCAAAATGTGGTCATTACTTTCAAAATGAACAATGTCATTTAGGATTGGGCAATTTCCGGAAATTTAATTCGTTAGATACTTCCGGAAATTTTACGAAATTTAAGACATATATTATATTGAAATGACTGAATTGTCTGTTTTTTTATAAAAGTAACCTTAATGAATTTTCACGATTTACAAGTTGGTAAACGGACAGTCAACACCAGAAGAAAGGTGGTGACTAGCGTAATTTTCCCAAAATGTCACCGAGTGAAATTTTCCCCATTTTCGTTTTTGTGATTTGGTCAAAAAAGTTTTAGGTCACCTGCTAAAGTTTTAGGGTCTTCTGCCTAGTGCTAGAATAGAGGGTCTGTTGTCTACGTTGGCAACCCGTTGTAGCCACTTGACTAGTTAGTCATATTACTATAGTATGTAGTGTGTAGTATAGTCATGTATCAATCGAAAAATCATTTCTTTCCAAATACTGTTCCAAGTATTGTTCTAAATTTATCTGCAACAACACAAATCGGTTGAATTTGTTTTTGCTATCCTGTTGAGTGTTGACTGTTGAGCTGCTAAGTGACTTCTTGTCGAAGGTGGAGCAGTCAGAATTGTCCGTATCAACGTAGGTAACAGTCGTTTATGTTTGGTTTTTTACAGAGCACAGACGACGTGGTAAGTGTGGACATTAGCACAGGGACACCCCCCATTACTGACTTCATCAAGATCGAACGTCGATATCATTAACACACAGCAATGTTTTTCAAGTCGTTTATCAGACAAGGGGCACACAGACTTTTTGTGACCAATTTTGCCAGAATCATTTTCATGTTGTAGAAAATTTTTATCTACAACCCAAAGTATTTCTAATTTAAATTTTGTGTTTTCTGTTTAGCGGGAGGCAGAAAAAATCCGTCCGTCCAAACTTACGCAGTTGCGACCGAGAATAGGCTCCTTACCACCGAGGATGACGGTATAAAGCGGCACATGAACAAGAATGGTGGCGAAAGATGGTTACAGACAGCAGCGATCATGATCCTACAGGATTAGGTCCTTATGCTTAAAGCTCTAAATTTTCTGATTTGCTCAAATTTGCACATAGTGTTTCTGAGATACTCCTGGGGACCCCCAAAATGCATGGATTTTCGCTCTTTTTTTCCCAGACCTTTTCTCACCGGTAGTTCATCTGATGGACACCTTTTTTGCTTTTTCACATTTCGTATAGCCTGCAATAGACACGGAAAAAATGTTTTTGCTCGGGTGCTTCCGTGTGAGGGTGTGCTGGGAGGGGGGAAACCCCTTTTTTGGGGTCCAAAAAATGACGTTAATGTAAATGTCGTACATGTCCAATGTACGAAAAGGAAAAAGTGTAGCACACGTTGTGCAAAACGGCCAGTCATGATTTTTTGCATGTCAGGTGGTACAGTGGTGGAATAGAAACTAACGAGGGCTTTTTTTGAATTTCGGCCTATAAGCCTCAGGGCATGCCCATACCCCCCGCCACGTGTATTACGGGGGTAGGCCCGCTATGGGCAATGGAGCTATCATGGTTATAGCTTGAGGTTTATCGTTTTGTATACGAATATAAACCCATAGGCTGTGCATTCACTGGAGTGCACCTAATTTAACGAGCTCATACGAATTGCATATTCTCGTTAATAAAGTTTTGTACCAATGCTTTTACAAGCTCAGCCTAAGTATTTTTCCGCTTTAGACAGACAGCAACCTATTCTACCCAAGGAGCCGCCCGACAAGGTCATTTTTTCTCACTAGTTAACTCACTCCCAACCGTCGACCGTGCGCAGCCAATCAGCGGCCAGCGTCTCTCTGTTTGGCTCCGCCCTCGAAGCCTTGTACTTGGTTGCTCGAGAAAACGAGGATACAAATTTGGCTGGCCTCGAGTCCCCCGGGGCTGGGGAGCTTGCGGAGAGGCGAACTAGATAATTTTGGACAATCACTTGCTATTATTCGGTTCATTACTATCATAGATGCACATAGGGGGGGTAGGGGGGTATCGACCCCCCCCCCTGAGTGGGGTCGGCACCCCCTACTCAGACACCCCCCTCCTCAACCCCCCACCGCCCCTCTGATGGCCAAGAAAGTGCCCCAAAAATGCGTAAAAAATTGAAAAATTGCAAAAAATTTTCGCCTGCGGCCAAAAAAGTACTTGCACCCTAAAGTTGGTGACCCCCAGTCGCTGTCCCTACGGGGGGCCGGGTCACGTGTCTTAAAAAAATTTGGTGCTTCGGGAAAAGACGGAACACCCTTGTAAAATGTAAACAAACATTTTTTTGATCATGGATGGGGCTAGAAGCTTTTTCTATAATTTGATTCCTGATTTTGGATTCAAGGTCAGTTTTTGGCTGTGACCTCCCCCTGAAGCTTCCTGCTGCCCCTAGGTTGTTCCCAAGGGTACTTTAGTACCCGTGGGTACTTTTGGGGCACACAATTTTTTGTTTAGTTTTTCATAAGACCTCATTCGTAGACGTAGTTTAGGGTTTTGAATACGAATCTTGGTGTACTTTTTGTCTAAACCCCCCCTCCTAATGTGCCCCACCTTAGGGTGTCCTCAGGGGTCAAATTTTCGAAATTGAGATTTTGATGTCTGAAAGAGTAATTTGAGCCCCTGAACATGAACTCGAGGTCCACTTTTGCCTAGGATTCTCGTGAACCACCCCAGAGTAACGTGAGTCCCAGTAGGTTTGCCACTCATGAAGCCGTGCTGAGTTTTTGAAATTAGTGAATTTTGAGAAAGATGTGCACATGTATGTCTCTATTAATGTGTATATATGACTTCTGTAAAATAAAGATTTTTACTTGAACCTTGTATGATGTAGTCCAGTAAAATATGTATTTTGTGTTAGGCTCAATTTTGACGATCTCAAATTTCCAGTGAAGTTATCACTGTACCTGAAGCTATCCACCTACATTTTGTATATGTTATAAAATGTACTCTGTAGAGGGTAGATGTCGCGTGTAAGCGTGCACGGCGCACAGGATTTTACCCCCCACCCCTAGGCGCTATTTGCGCTATTATCGTGTCCAGCTTAAAAACGCCCCCCCCCCCACCCCTAGGCGCTGTTTGCGCTATTTGAGCTGTTATTGTGTCCAGCATAGCGCATATAGCACTCCCAAAAAGCGCTATAGCACATATAGAGCAAATAGCGCATATAGCACCCCCAAAAAGCGCTGTAGCGCATATAGCACCTTCGATAGCGCATATAGCACTCCCAAAAAGCGCTATAGCGCATATAGCACCTTGGATAGCGCGTATAGCGCATATAGCACTTCCAAAAAGCGCTATAGAGCAAATAGCGCATATAGCAAATTCCATAGCGCTTAGAAAAAGCGCTATAGCACAAAATGTGCTATTTCGATTTCGCTTACACGCGTTCGTTACCCTGTAGAGGGTATATAAAAGGTTAAGATGTATAATCTCGTACCTGACGTACTGGGGCAAGCCCTGTCCTTGCCACTGAGTATAAGTTAGCTTCCGATTGCCGTAAATTGCGCTATATATATATGAACAAAATGCCGAAGAATCGCTGAAAATGAAGTCATTTACGAAAAATTTAATTTTTGTTCTAGAATTGAAATTTTTGTATTTTCTGTGAGTGCAAACTTCCAAAAGTCTAGAGAATACCCATAAATTTCGAAAATTTAGAGAGAAGCCCCCCCCCCCCAGACTGAAATCCCGTGTCCGTGTATAGTGTTCACCCCTGAACTGTTTTTTCTTTTGTAGTGTGATAGGACATGGGCAACTTAGCAAGCCGCAGTAAGCGAGGACACTACCGAAACAACATCAGGATGTTTGATCAGCATATAGTTGTAAGAGGTGATTGTTGTGGTAGACAAATTTGTAATGGTCAGATATCAAATTTGAAGATTTTCACTAACCAAATTTTCACATCAGTATGACTGATTTTGAATAGGTAGACTACGCCGAATATGTTTCGTATGTATGTATGACCCAGTATTTAAGCACAACTTGATCGTCATCTTACACCAGATTGATTCTGTTCTCGTATGTACAGTATACCCACAGAGGGGTCTGACACGCCACGCCAATAGTTTATAAACTAGTGTATGAGGGTGTTTACATCATAATGACCGTTTCTTTCTATATGTGAAATCTTATATTAAACTAAAATTAATATTTATCCACGGGCACGGACATAAATTTCTAATTACTGTTTAGGAAACTGACGCTGTAGATGCTGCTCGGGAGATCGAAATGAATGATTTGTGTCACTGGCTTGAGGACCAGGTATAGTTCATGGCAGGATGTTTAGGATTGTATGCAATAGTAGCTTTGTGCAAGCTTGCGTTTGCTTTTCCAGAACCAAGACTACATAATCTTGTGTCTTTCTTTTAAAAAAAAATTAAACTTAAAATTCAAAAGATTAGGTAGGTGATTGATATGTAGAAATTATACACTACGATTCGGCTATTAGCGCTATAGCCGTGTTTTTGACAAGGAACCTAGCTGTTAATGTCCAGCTTATAGCTCGGAAATGGCTAGTTCTCGGAAGTCAGTAAGCCAACACCTCAGGAATCGGCTATGTCCGGCTATAGTTCCGCTATTGCCGGCTTCGAACGGTGTTCCAGCATTAAAACTACCCTGCAGATTAAAAAACGTAATCTTCCCTGTCATATTCGAACGGACAAGCGATTGGTTACCAGTGCAACTGCCTCCTCATTGAGCTACAGACCACCATAATGTCCATTCAGTATAATATCTCTAAGTGGATTAATTACACAGTTCAGTGTTTTGCTACCAGAGTAAGAAGTGAAATAAGATCAAAAAATCTATATGTGTGAACAATTATTTTGGCCATGGGGTGTGTTTCCCTTTTTCTGTTATTCAATAATTGCTCAATGTATACCTATATTTTCACTGTGCCCCTACTTAGTTGCCGTAGCTATAGCCAAGTTTCTTTAGTCAAAAGTTGGCGATATGAAAATCGCTAACATTGTTTCTAGTTTGTTGTTTTTTTGACAATGAGTAGAAGAATTTAAAATTCCAAGACAGGATCATAATTTGTCTAACAGGCACCATCATGAACAACTTGGTCTTTATATTGTGCGTGCAAAAATAGTGTCAAACTAAATTTTTAGTGTGAAACTGAATTAGTGTATAACTAAGGACTGGCTAAACTGGCTGGTGTGATTTCAGATCCACAGCCAGCAGCAGGAGGAACAGGCTCTGCAAGGAAATGTCCGCATGACCACACTCTCGCCTCTAAATCAGTCCCCAATAAAGTCAGTCAGTCAACAGGGTTCACAATCATCACAGACATATGCATTATACGATGGTTTCGCAGTGAAGGGGAGCTATGGGCTTGAAGTTACGATAACCAAGAATTTTGTATTTTTAGTTGCAAACGTGTAATTTTCCGCGAGCCAGTAGGTGGGGATTTCTCTTGGTAGATCAAGGGGGGTTTGTCCCGGTTTCGAATCCGAGATCACAACCACCAGTGGTGCCAGCAGCCTTATCTAGTGGGGCCTGCTTCAAAATTAGATTTATCGGAATATATTTTTTTACTCATTTCATAAAAAAGTCAGCATCAGGTATTCTCGCCGCCACTGAAAAATATAATTAGTGTCGGTTGGTGGTGTTTCAGCCTCAACGATCAGAACCCCGGGATGTTGGACGCGTCTGCTGACAGCGACCAAGTGATTAGACCCAGGATTATGCAGACGCCGCCCACAGAATCCACCACTGTCCGGCCCAGACATCCCTTGGGCACCACCACTTCGCATCACCAGGCCCAACCCTCCGATCAAATGGTCAGTCATCGCCACTTAGCCCAGAGACAGAGTCAGTTTCCCCCACAGTACGCCCACGCGCTGGGCCTAGTGATGTTAAAGTTGTCTTGCGAGTTTCAGTTTACGTTTCAGTTTCGGCTCCTATTTCATTTCAGTTTCAGCTCCGGAACAAACTTAGTTTCAGTTTAAGTTTCAGCTTTGCTTTAGTTTCAGTTTCAGTTGAAGTTTCAGCTCCAAGATTGATTTAGTTTCAGTTTAAGTTCGTTTCAGTTCCAAAAGCATTTAGTTTCAGTCTTGCTATATTCTGCGTTAGCTACACGTTTTTAATTATCCTAGCTTGTCGCCTGAGCAGCCCTACGAAATCCCAAGCTTGAGTACATACGCTAAGTATGTAGGTAATAGGTATATATTCTTGCCACTACTTTAATCTGCGTCCATTTTCAATCTCCTCATCTATTCAACATTCTGGCGACCGTAACAGGACGGATAGGATACGGCCGGGTCCTCAGGGCAGCCTTATCCCCGAACCGTCTTCGGAGGTGGGTTAGGAGCCCCATGCCCTGGGTTGAGGTTGGCACTTCAACCCTTACGGAACTCGTGCTGTGTGCTGTATGAATGTGTACATAGTCTCTTTCTGGTATAGTCCCTCGGTTTAGGGTAAGCCGGAAAACCCTCGTTTCGGTTAGGGGTGAACCGGAGAAAAGCCTCGGTTGCGGTTAAGGGTGAACCGGTTAAAACCCTCGGTATTGGTTGGGAATCGTTCTGGGTCGATCGAGAAACCCTGTGGTTGCGTGTGAGCCAGGAAACCCTGAGTGTGGTGTGACTGAAGTAGGCTTGGATGCCTACGTGTGAATGTGCACCACCCTTGAGGCATCGGGTTCGCCCCGGGAGCATCAGTATCAACCGAGTATCGTTGCAGGGTCGCAACGATGTTCGAAGGAGGGACCCTGTTGTAAATGAAAATGAGGGCCTATGAGACTCGGGGGTTGTCGCGTAGTGGTAGCATTCTTGTCTTCAAAGCGAGCAGCCCGGGTTCGATTCCCGGCGCCTCCATGTCTTTCATTCTATCAAATTGGGGCTTCCTCTTCTATTCAACACATCTATGTATTTTTGTCAGACTTTAGCCCGGTTCACACTAGTCCGTAAGGGCTGTCCGCGTCCGAGTTCGTGTCCGTGTCCGTAAGAGTAGTTTGATCCAAAATTTTAAATTTATCCAAATGTCCGTAACAAATTATCGAGAGTGCCCGTAAAGGCTGTCCGGATGTCCGGAAGCCCAGTTGAAATCAACTTTTACGGACAACCTTCCGGACACGGACATAGAACACAGACAACTACTGACAATTCCGGACTAGTATGATGAACTACGCTTTTAGAAATAAATTGCACTATCCGCTGTATCTGATGCACAAAAAGCTGACAGCCGGAACTGCAATCGAATTTCATAATGTGGTCATAAAAACTGCTACTTTTGTGAAGGAAAAAACCAAATTTGCACATTGCCTAATTAGGCGTAGGTTTTTTTGTGTGGCACTGTGGCAGTACGATTAAAAATTGCGCCTAATACGAATATCTACCATTTCCAAAAAAACAGTTCAACGATCCGGTCATTAAAATAAACTGGTTAAGTTTTGTAGCCCCAGAATTGGTAGCTCATCATGCGGTGTCATGATTTTTTGGAATGTGTTGAAATTTTTTCGGGAATTGGGAACAGAGTTAAAAATACTGTAACCGGGTATTCAGGCTGTGTCACAGTTGAGATAGATCGTCTAGGGCTGAACACCCGATTACACTGGTACCGTCGCAGCCCATGGCTGTACTTTACCAGGTTCGTACATTGCGTTGTGACTTGGATGTCCTAACTGACTAATTACAATCGACAAGAGCGACAAGGACACAACTTACAGTTGATTTATTGACACAGATTACAGACTGCGGACAGCACAACACGCACAGCACAGCTCAGCACGAGGAGTGACTCGGCCTCGACTTCACAACGGCGATCCAGCAAACCAGAGATAGGGGGGAAGGAGCTGACTGACTGAGGGGCCCAACTGCTACTGACGTTCCAACCCAACTCAACTGACTGACTGGTTTGCCGGTTCGCGCCATTTTTATAGTGTCTTTAGTTTCAGTTGGTTCTGATTGGCTAGTTCGGTTTAGCCAATTAACATTCCGTGTTATGGTTGTTCAGCCAATCATTTTTGACCGCTTTTTATGCGGCTCCAAGAATTTACTTTTTGTGGAGTTTTATGTTTTGATTCTCAGGCTTAGGATTCCGAAATCCTGAGAATAACCAGTTTTTATGATATTCTTGGATTCTAAACTGACTTATTTCTAACATCTTTAACTAATATTCCCATGCTTTCGATAATTTGCGAGCGTGATCATGCGCGCATGACTGCGCCTACCGTACCCTGCGGTAACTACGGTAGTCACAAGCGGACCTACCTGGTATCGTAGGCTAGGTAGCTACCGTAAGACCTTAGCTTACTGTAAGTTATTTTACCGTTGATTTTTCACTTTCATTCCAACTTTAATTTCTTTTACAAGCTGAAGGGTGTCTTGCGTAGGCTTGATCTGGGCGGAGGGGTACTGTTACAATACTAATGAAAACACTTTGAAATAAATTAAAACGTTCTTGCACAAACTTTTACACATTTTTAAACTTGCAATTTTAATGAAAAACGGCCACACCAAAATTAAGCAGGCCCCAA
Source organism: Trissonchulus sp. WLG1_4 (assembly GCA_030248245.1). Classification (NCBI taxonomy): domain Eukaryota; kingdom Metazoa; phylum Nematoda; class Enoplea; order Enoplida; family Ironidae; genus Trissonchulus; species Trissonchulus sp. WLG1_4. The sequence goes on along the minus strand of JASANF010002756.1, from coordinate 28,324 downwards.
AAGGGGGCTGGATTCCTTCGCTTAGTGAAAATTCTGCTTATTTTACCCATGACATTTCAGCTTTATTTTTACTTGTGTGTTGGGTTTTTTTCGCAAAAACGTTCGCAATTGCGAAAAAAATTTGGCGATTGCGAAAAATTTTCAAACTGTTTCGCAAAATTTCGAAAAAAATTTTGACGCCGGTGAGGTGAACTTATAAGATCCCCGCGTTGTTTTTAGCTACTCAGACAGAAAAAATTTCCGGTACGTCCCAAACTTACCAAATTTGACCTAAAAATCTAAAATTTTTAACTTTTCCGAGGCTCCCCTCCCCAGACTCATGCAAATTCCTGCAACTTCATGTTTATTGCGTGGTAATATTCTATGTCAACGCGTACTATAAGACATCGCTAATTAGGGTTTTTTCAAATCTGTGTGTATCCGACTATCTGAGACTGTGTTGTGTGCCCAGTCCGAGATTTTGCGTCTCGTTTCGTCACACAAAATCAAAGTATGGATGGGTCTGGAAAAGCACTAGTCCTGTACGCTATATCGGAGTGTTCAGTTATGCATCACGTGTTTCACATATTCTACACCTTACAGCAAAACTTTCGGGCCCTTTGAATTTTTTCCAATGGGACCACAAAACAAAAGGACTCTAATGTGAAATTCTTGTCAGGTAAAAAATCGAAGGGGAGCAATTCCCCATATCGTCACCTGCTACGCCGCTGCGTGAATATGACGTTCAATGCTATAAATAACACACACAAATTTTTGCGAAAAAAATTTGGTTTTGCAAAAAAAATTTAATCTTTTCGCAAAATTGTACAAATTTGCCAGCGAAAAAAAACCCAGCTTGTGTGTGTTTGTGTGCACTAATACCTGTGTACAGTTGATTTCAAAACAATAATAGTTCTTTCTCTAGAAGAAACAAAAACAAGACTATTATGCTTGACTAAGCGGGACTGCTGCTAACTGAAACGGCCTAAGGCTGCAACTGAAACTACAGTTTCAGTTTCAGCTTGTGCACACACGTATCCGCACACATACACACTCACTACTCAGACACACAAATGTAAAGCAGCATTGGCGGAAACTCACTTGACCTGAAACTGAAACTGCGTTTCAGCAGTTTCGGCTTGTCCCTAATTTCAGTTTAAGTTTAAGTTTCAGCTCCAGCGGCATTTCAGTTTCAGCTCCTATTTCAGCTCTGGACTGATTTTGGTTTCAGTTTACGTTTACGTTTCAGTTTCGGCTTTCGATTAGTTTCAGTTTTAGCTGAGGTTTCAGCTGCAGAATGGATTAAGTTTCAGTTTAAGTTTCAGGCGCTGAAACTGAAACCTGTACAAGCTGAAACTAGTTTGAGGGCGGGGGGATGTCGGGTTCCGCATTGATAAGTCAGGCCACCGGGCACTATCATGTGAGTCACCCTGGGGCTGGGCACATGGAACACGCGGGGGAATAACCGCTCCGATCACTAGCAAATTACTGGACCTAGCGGACATGAGCCATGGGGGGGGCACATAACCATACATGGGCGTGGAGGGGTTTGGGGGGGGGGTTTCCCCCCCCCCCCCCCAGAAGGCATCCTCACCCCCCCCAGACAGGTCCGTCACCCCCCCCCCCCCAGAATGTTTCGAAGACAGCTCACGGATCAAAAATCAGTGGCTCACGAAGCAAAATTGGTGGCTCACGAAACAAAAATAGCCGGAAAAGTTGCTCCGCACCCCCCCCCCCGGAATTCGCTAGCTGCCCACGTATGCACATAACTATAAAAAAGACAATGAATATCAAGTTGGTTAAATCATGTAGGGACACTTTGTAACTACTAACTAGTATATACTTGACTGGAACTGTCGAATTAACGCCCAGACACGGGAAACAATATATTTTTTCTTTGACACAACTTGGACATACATTCCATTTATTAACCCCTGTTTTTATTGCCAAATTTGAAGGATCCTCGCTCCACCTCTTATCGACCGAAAAAATTTGACCGCACAGTTTCTTAGGGCCTATTCCTTTACCGGATTAAACGGACTGGACTTAGTTTAGTCTGAGGTTTTGGAACGACAAATAGGACTAAACGGGTTAAAATAAGTCAGCGGCTTAATTTTAGTCCGAACCCATTCCGAAACTACCACCGGATTACACTTTTTAGTCCGATGCCATTCCTAAACTACCATCGGATTGAACTTTCAGTTGGACTAAAATTAGTCAGATTAAAAAATTTCCGTTCCTAAACCGGATTAAATACGTCCGTTTAGTCCATTCTGCATTTTACATGGAGTTTCAATCCGCGTTCTGTTATGTGGATTAAACGGACTTGACTTCTCGGTGCCCCCTAATCACTCTCTTGCTAGTTATAACTACCTTAACCGATTTGGACAATCTACATATCAAATTATAGCTGAATAATTGGGCTTTTTTATAGTGTATTTTAATTAGCTGTTTAAAAAATGAGTCCAAAAAATCTTGGTCACTTGCTTTTTTTGGGTCAATTTCCGACAAATTCTCGTATTTGGTAGGTGATCATGTGGGATCTGGAATGTCATATAAGCCTCTGAGCATGAAGGGTTTAAAAAGATTTTGGATATTTTATTTCAAAAGTTTGTTGAAGTCAGTTTCGAACCGTCTTCAGGCTGCATCGCCACGCAAACGCTCTGACCACTCGGCTAAGCTGGCCTGAACCATTACGTGCTAAATAGTCTATATAGAATTTAGATTAAAAAACTAATATATTGTCATTTGCATCTAGTTTTTCACATTGTGTGTAGCTGCAAATAATTGCTTTTTATTGCGAAACCGCTGTATTCAAAGTTAAAACAGCAAGTTAATCGTCAACTTTAACTGCTCAGCCAATCACAGTACAGTTTGTAGACGGCGACAAAACTGATTGGTTGGTGCGAAAAAACCATAGTTGCACCAGAAATCCAAATTTAGGAGTGTTGGGAATTTTAAGTTTAGGAATGACACCGGACTAAATCAAGTCAAACTAATTTAGTCCGCTTATAAATTTGGGCCATTCCTAAACTACCGGATTAAACGGTTTATCGCGAAAAATTAAGTGTAGCTTAATCGCTTATCGCTCCTCCACTCCGGGTGCTCATGCCCATATAGATAAGTAGTAGTGCACACAGCACAGGGAAACTTCGGGTCGAAGTTTACTAGAAGGGGAGGGATGTGAAGTAAGATAGGCCCCTTAGACCATAGAGTACTTAAAGGGATTTACGACAGCTCATCGTCGGCGCAGTAGCTCAAGTGGTTAGAGCGCTGGTCTGCAGATCCAGAGATGGGTGGTTCGATTCCCCCCTGGGTCATTCCGATGATGATGCTGTCTTTCTTTCGGTAAGAATCCCCCCTCCCTTTCTTGACACTTTAATCCGGTAAAGGAATAGGCCCTTAAAGATAACCGTCAGGGACAAGGATAAGGACAAATTAACTTTAGTGTGCCATCCTTCAACTTTGGACAATTCAATTTCAGACCTGCCCCATGCACCAGTCAGTGAGCACTGTGCGTACAGACTGTCAAAGTCTGGTTTCCAGTCATCGTGGCCTAAACGGCCAATTAGCCCACGAGTCGGAGGCCCAATGGACAGCCCAACCGGAGCATGTGCGGTCGATCGCTGTGGAACAAAACAAGGTCACGGAGGAACTGCTGCACAGCACCCTTAAGATCACTCAAGCGATGCATCGAGCAGCCAAGGTATGATCAAACGACAGGAAGAAATTGACCGAAGCCTTGATACGGTGATCTGGGGTTTGGGATTAAGGACTGATTCATAACTTGAGGTTCAATTAACTGAAAGCAAAAAAGCTAAACAATTCGGAGTCCAATCCATTTCAATCCAACTTAGTCCATTTTGGATATTGGTCCTGAGAATAACTTTTTTGTACATGGTTGTGATTTGTGAATGTGGTTCAAGGAGAGTATTGTGTTTGCAAGAGTATTAGTAGCTGGGATTGAGTATCTATTCCTCACGCTGAACCGTTATATATATTTGAGTCTATACCCGGTTCAATTGTTCTGTGCCGAAAAATGTTTCAAACGTTTTAAGGGGGTAGTGTCGCGAAAGCAGTCGCTTTTGCGTGACTGTAAACTTTTTCAATGAAAGATAAGACACTGTTCTTTTTATATTCTGAAAATATTTGTATTAAACAGATTAAACAGAAAGGCGTGGGTTTGGAGAGAAACGGTTGTCTAAATGGATCTTGTGCTGAAGAATGCATTGCGTTCATTTTCTTTCTCCGTTTAATATTTGAAATCAACCTGTGTTTTTAGCTTTAGTTCCCCCTCCCTTTTCAGGATATTTTCCTTCTTCCATAAAATTGTCCGAGAAAGTTTCAAGACTCCAAAATTTTTAGCCACAAAATTCAAGAAGAAAACTAAAATTTTTAACAGAAAAGCCTTTACACTGGCGGGCTTCAATTTGTTGGCTGGGCTTGTGCTTGTGCAAGTGCCAGTGTGAATCCGGCCTTATTTTTTAAGGACTCAGTGCCAGAGGAACCCGTCTTGGAGCGGGACGATGGTCAAGATGCAAACGAGGTAAGGATGTCTTTTTTCTTTTGTCTGTATCTACCTTGTAACTGTTGATAGCAAATTCCGTACTTGTCCGTAAATGGGTTACTTTTGTCCAGTGGCGTAGTCAGGAAAAAATTTCGGGGGGGAATGACTTTTCGATTTTTTGAAATCGAAATTGCACTTAATTGCGATTTTAACGCAAAAACGACACATATTAGCATATTTTGTTCAAAAACAACGCTAATTTTCTGACATCGAAAGTAAAATTGGAGCTCAAAGCTCCGAAAATTACAAAACTGCTAGACCGACAAGGGTCCAGAAGCTAGCAAATTTGAAAACTTTAAGAAGATTTTTGACATTTCGACCCGGAAATTTACTAAAAATGTAATTTCTGCTACGATAAAACAGCTAAAAGGATACATTAAATAGTGTAGTAAGCAAATACATAGTGTACACTAGGGATGGAAGTCTCGGTCTCGGTCAAAACCCGAGACTAGCCCAGTCTCGGTCTCGGTTTGTACCCGGTCTCAGTTTTTCAAATCTGTGAAAAAACTTGTCTGTGGTCCCCCCGTTGGTTTATATTTTTGGCAGGAAATTTTTTTCGGAAGTTTTTATTTCACCAAAGTTTCACACCAAACAGTGAGATTTTGTCAATTTTTTTCCGAAAACAACTTTACCATGGTTGTTTTTTATCAGTAACACAAACAAAAATGTATGTTTGTGATTAGGTTTCTTATTTAATTTATTATCTTTCAAGTCTGTCTGTGTGATTATTATTATATTTTATTCTTTAGTATTAGTGCTTGGCTGGTCAACTTTTTTATGCCAATTAATGGCTTCACATCAGGGTTTTTTTTTTAGTCAAAAATGGCGTCATTTGAAGAAATGAAACTTAAAAATGACGTTCAGAAAATAAAAATGACGAAGCTTTGACGAAGCGTTTTGAGCAAATATTGACGCTGATTTGACCAAATTCGGCCTAAAAATTGAAAAAATCTCCATTTTTTTCTGGGGGCTGCCGCCCCCAGACCCCTGCAACTTAGTGGCTTGTTATTAGCTTTCACCAAAGTCTCTGCATATGTACACGAGTACATTTACCTATCTAGTACACTAATCTGATGTGACGTTGTGCTTCTGACGTGATTCGCTTATAATTTACCGGCTCGAAAAAATTTCAGTTATATATATAGTCTCCACTTGACCAAGTTTGACCTAAAAAAAGAGAAAAATCTCCAATTTTGTTTTTGAGGTTTGTCTCTCTTAGACCCCTTCATCTTTGGCTTACTCTTCTTGGTATTCCGAGTTCAAACTTTAGCTCTGATGTTTTCGGTCGGCCATAATTAGTATAATGGTCGGACAATATGCGCTATTATCTGTAAATTTTTATGTTAGATTGCAAAAAAGTGCATTTATTAATGCACTTTTGCAATTGCAAAAAAGTGCAAAAAAGCATTATTACAAAAAATCGAAAATGTCATTCTCTCTCCGAAATTGTTTTTACTTTAAATTTTACCGAAATCTTCGGCACGCAGATGTACAAGGGGGGTCTGGGGGTGTTCCCCCCGAGATTTGAGATTCCAGGGGAAGCATAGCCTCCTCAAAGTTGAAAAAGGGGCCCGAAAACTTAAAATTTGCCCCAGATTGCTTTAAAAGTGAGCAAAAAGCTAAAAATTGCGACATATTTTCAATTTTTGCAAAAATTTTTCCATTTTTAGGCAAAAGCTGGGAATTTTGGGGTTGCTTTAGGTAAAAAACCGCTTCAGTTTCATAAAAATGCTGTTTTTTTAAAATTGTGGTCGAAAATTTTCTATCGGTACGCGTACGCTACTGTACGATAACGATAGCTAGCAATATTGCTGCAGCGCAACGGTTATATACTGTAAAGCCATAATCTAATTTTGACGAACGAAAAATAAAAATGACGACAGGAGTTTAAAAATGACGCCAGAATGATGAAATCCGATTTTGAAAAAAAAAACCCTGCTTCACATATTATATTATGAGTTTATCAAAAAATCTGTGAAAGTTCAACAAAACGCACTACTCAGAACCAGAGATGCACGGGGGGAATCTTTGAGGGGGGGTGCATGACCTCTGGCGCAAGGGGTGGTGGTCCCTAGTTTTGGCCATTTTTCGGCGATAGCCGAAAATTTTTCAGAATTTTTCTATTTTCAACTAATTTTTGGGGTACTTTTTTGGCCGCAGGCGAAAATTTTTTGCAATTTTTCAATTTTTTACGCATTTTTGGGGCACTTTCTTGGCCATCAGAGGGGGGGGTGGGGGGTTGAGGGGGGGTGCCGGATGTCTGAGGGGGGGGGGGGTGCCGACCTCACTCAGGGTAGGGTGGTGGATACCTCCCCTACCCCCCTCCCCCCTATGTGCATCTCAGAACTATGCGGTGACACATGTAGTTCGGTAGATGAGAAGGGAAGGGATGATTCTACTCCCAACTAAAATTTAGTCCCAGGGGATTGAGGGGGCGCCACTCAAGGGGTGTCACGCCGGAAGCAAAGAATGAAAGAGCGTCACGGCGCGCAGGTCTAATTTTTGAGCCAAAAACCCCTTTGGGGTGTATATATATGTCTTGGGTGTATATATTTTAGCAGAACATTGGTAATTCCAATACAATCTGAGCTATTTGTAACTAAATTCGGCCAAACAGTGTCGAAAATTGCTATTTTCTGGCGAGAACAAGGACAAATTGCGTCTGCTTTGGACAAAGGTCAAAATTTCACAGTATTTAAGGTGATGTCACAGGGAAATTTTTCCCCCGTGAAATTTCCCCCTGGAAAAATATCCCTAGGGAAATTTTTCCCCCAGAAAAATTTCACTTGGGATATTTTCCCCCCATTATATGGGGGGAAAAATTTCCCTGACCACTCTGTGGCTCAGCCAGTTAAAATTCAATTTCAGTAAGAACACATGGATATATAACTAAATAGCAAGTACTGTAGCTACTGATTTACCTTGATGACTTATTAATATTTTTGGTTATTTGATGTTGTGCTCCGATCTGTGTGTGGTTGTCTATGAACATTCGCCGGGAAGGGGAGGGGCGGAGGGGTGCTGAGCAAAGTATTGAATTCTTTTGCATTTTGCTCCGTGAGCCACCCACTGTCAGTCACCCACCATGAGCCACCCAACCCGCCAATTGCAATTGTCATCTGCAAGGTGACACGGCGTATTTAGACGGTGTGGTACTGTGGTCACCCATATAGCATCTTCGCAGACAACAGCTACCTCGCAGACAATAGCAGTGTCGCAGGCAACATTTTGCGATGTTGTTTTATAGCAACTCTAAAAACAGCATGTTGCGACGTTGTCTTTGGTTGAGTATGGCATGGGCCAAAAAAATTAAAAGCGCGGGGTACCCGCAGGGCCGCAGGTAGGCTATCCATTGCAATCTGCGCAATCACGAAAAAATTTTGAACCTTAAAATTTTTTGAAAATTCGCCAAACTTTTCAGTTTTACGGAAGTTTAATATTAACCCTTTAATGCCAAGAGTATCACCGGCTAGACATACAGCCTCATTTTGACACCTTCTAGTTTCTGAACATTGCTCGAGCTACGTTCGTCGTAGAGACATCGCGAAGCCACCATTCGATAATGAAATGAATGGTGAACAAAACATAATTAGTCGATTGAGGGTCTAGGACGCACCGTTTTTTAGTTATAAGCGCTCAAAGTTGAGAATTTGTAAAAATTTTCGCCATCGCTCAGGCATATCTCACCCTAGAGTACCAACACAGCAACTGCGCGGCTGCCATAGTTAAATGCCAGAAATAAACTATGTTATCCGCTGTATCTGATGCACAAAAAGCAGATGGCCAGAGTTGCAGTCGAATTTCATAATGTGGCCCTAAAGAAAACACTACTTTTGCGATGAAAAAAAAACAAATTTGCAGATTGCTTAATTAAGCATAGGCTTCGCTGTGTGGCAGTAAGACTGAAAATTGCCGGCGAAACGCGAAGACCTACATTCTCTATAAAAACAGTTCAAAGATCCTTTCACTAGAATGACTAGTCAAGTTGCGTAGCCCCAGATATGGTAATGGTAGTTCACTATGTGGTATCTCCCATGATCCTCTGGGCATGGAAGGGTTAATAGATTCAGTATAGTTTCAACAGTAAATTAGTTAGTTTTAGCATCTAGTGTATACTTATGTACATTAATGTTAAAATTGAATGTTTACCAGGCTGACCAGTGACCACTCAGCAATTGTTAAATAGCATTAAAATTTTAGTCAGGGAAATTTTTCCCCCCATATAATGGGGGGAAAAATATCCCTAGGGAAATTTCCGGGGGGAAAAATTTCACGGGGGAAAAATTTCCCTTTGACAGTGACACGGTCCCACAGCCACACGAAAGGAGCAGGGTTGTTGTGATGTGGACACTGCATCAGATCAAAACTAGTTTTGATGCAGTTTTGAATTTTGATGCGCCACATCAAATCAAATCAATTGCTTTTAGAATTGTACTGCATCAAATAAAAACTATTTTTACAGCTCTCACATCAAATCAAATCAAATCAATAGGATTTTTTCCCGCTTCACATCAAATCAAATCAAAACTTCTAAAATTGACTAGTTTTGATTCAGTTCTGATGCAGTTTTGATCTAGTTTTGATGCAGCTAGATATTCGCGCGGTACTTGCACATTTTTTACACACAAACTGCATTGAATGAGCTGCATTGCAACTGCAACTGCATTGAATGTACGTATGTACATATGCTTCTTTGTGCTCGAAAAAAATTTCCAATTACCATAATTTAGATTAGGTCATCTGCCACACGTTGCACAAAATGCAATTTTTTGCTTGCCTCGAATTTCATTTTCATTTTTATTTCAATTTTACGCGGGCCCCCTCAGGGGAAAAGAATAACGACTGTAACTAAAATTGCGGTGATGTAGCTGTTAGTTATATATACATGTAGGTGTCTGACCATGGTCTTGTAATTTTACTTAAAAATTTGTAAAAAGTCATCAAATCAATAGGTAAAAAAATGGCAAACAATGACCTGAAGTCTCGGTTTTGGCGGACTCGGAATTTGGTCTTGGTCTCGGTAGTCTCGGTGTCGTGATCTCGGTCTCGGTCTCGGAAGAAAACCGAGACTTCCATTCCTAGTGTACACTCCACCCATATTATACACATGCGCACACTTTAATGGAACACAAAGGCAAGAAACATTGAAAGGGGTCTTGGGGCGGCAGCCCCCAGAAAAAAATTTGGGGAAATTTTTGATTTTTAGGTCAAATTTGGTCACTTGGAGACGTATCTGAAATTTTTTCCGACCGGACCATAAAACCAAAAGGGGGACCCTTGTGTAATATTTCAGTCGAAAAAATTTCGGGGGCGGGGAATTCCCCCATCCCCCCCCCCCTGGCTACGCCCCTGCTTTTGTTCATACGCATTTGAGTTAGCAACTTTAACTTACTGAAATGCAGATAATCTTGAAACTCTGCAAAGAATGATTTTCTTTATATTATTTTGTCTGCAGGGTCTTTCTGTCTGCCAAAATCAGCGGGTAATTTGTTCAACAATAAAACACATGCATAATGTTACTCTTGATATTTTTCAGAACTCTGACAATGAAGAAAACGTCAACAGCAACAACCGTAGCGTACGCCTGAACGTTCCGGATCAGGGAACACCTCCCATCAGCGCCTGAGATGGCTGGGAATAGAGAAAACACCTGCCGCCTGAAGATTTTGTGACTTTTCGGGAATAAGGGACAAACTATTTTTGTGACTTGTGACATATTTGCATTATTACGCGATTATTAGGGCTGCTTTCATTTTTTTAATTTGGCTAAAAGAGGCCTTAGGGGGGACTACCTATGTGAAAATTTTAGGTTCTCCAATTTGCTTCAAATTTGCACACATTGTAGCCCCCGTAAAGGCGCATCGCAGATGAAAAAAATTGGAAACAAAGTAACTGCCAATTTTCGACTAGGGGCTCTTAAAAATTCAATTGTACATGTAAATCATCGGCGCAACAAAACAGTTTTTGTGGTCACAAAGCTTCTCTTCACCGGAAATATTTTTAATCCTGGCAAACTTGGTTTTTATACTAATTCGATACGTGCGTCTAGTTCCTGGGAATGAGCAAATACACATCTCGTTATAGAGGCAAGAAACCTCAGTGGTTTTGCATTTATTTTGTTTGTCTAAGCTTGACCTGAGCCTAAGCCTAAGCCTAAAACTAAAATCCAGTACTTTTTTGCCCATAGCGTGTGCAGTAGCGCCAAAAATATAAAGTCCCCAAATTTGGCGTTCCCAAAAAACGGCCTTTTTTCACATGTTGCCCTCAATTTTAGACTTGAGAATACATATGTAGCAAAAATCCGTATCATACTATTTTGTGCACATATGCTAGTGCTATGTGCCAAGTTTCAGTTTGGCTGTATCTGGTCTGTGCTGGACCTGTCCAACTGACAGCTTTTTATCTGCTGTTTTGCGCACTTTTGCCTATGTAAATAAATAAACTGACAAACGCACTGAACCAAAAGTGCACCTTCAAGCTTAATTGTTCTTATCTGAGGTAGAGGTGCCTTGGGAGAGTAACATAATCTGAAAATAAGCAAAATTGGAGAAGTTTGATTTTCGACCTGGGTAGCCCCCCTCCCGTTAAAAGGTCTGTGGGATCATATAGTTCTGACTTCTCAACACGATTCCAAAATCCATTTTTTCCTAAGACCATCCTGAACTCCACCATGGCGTATTACAGTAAAGGGTCGTCTGACAAGAATGGAGAGTCCCTTGCCGAGAATAGTGGTTCCTAGGGCGAGAAAACAGGGTCATGTGCTTCAAATATACCGTATATTATACCAAGAGTACATAATGGGGAAGAGTATGACACTCTTCCCTATCCTAGCTAACCGGCCGGAACGATGCTCCGGCCGAAACAGCCCTTTTACACCTTGATTTCAGGGGGGGTACCCTCCTTGTTACCTGGTACCCTGAAATCAAGGCGTAAAAGCGCTATTTCGGCCGGAGCATCGTTTCGGCGGGTTAGCTAGGATAGGGAAGAGTGTCATACTCTTGTGTAACTGATCTGTGTAACTGTAACTGTAATCAGTGTAACTAGTGTAACTGATCTCATGTTGAAATAAATGTTTTATTTGCTCATTGGCTGTGATTGTTGATACTGTGTTTAAGCGTTTACGTTAGGTAGTTAGTTTGAGCGATGTTTAGTGTATCATCAAGTAGCAGTAGTATATTTAGTTAAAATTGGAATAAAAGAATAGGTATGTCGTATAAGTGTTGACTAGCTATCTCCTGGCGGTCTAAGACCGTCCCGCAAATTTGCATCGGCTTTTTAGCGAGTCGATTCTTGGTCTCAGAAACTACATAGCATATAGGTAGAGCCAGCACAAAATAGTTTCAATACATCCAGCGGGCAGCCTGCAAACTCTATTATGCCTACTGTATATGAAAACTGGAGCTGTGGCGCAGTGGTCAACATTCACGACGTTGATTACAAATGGGTAACGCTGGTAGTCACAACCCAGGTGCTGTTACCAGTGCACCCATTTCAATCGTTAAGGCTTTGGGTTCAATTAGGTGTCTACTCTGTTGCGATACAAGTGCTCATTACGAGCAATGGCTCGGCTTTATCAAAAAGCTGCACCTGTTCGTGCCACGGACACCGGGCGGGATCTGTTACTATTCACGAGCCTCAAGCTGGAGCCATCGGGCGCCAGGCCCGCCTGTCTACAGCCGTCCGCAGTAACTTCCACCGTTCGACACTTTTCCGCGAAGGTTCGTCACCTTTTGCCGACGAAGCGATTTGACGTTGACAAAATATTGTGTCAAACATAATCTTTTACATAGTTTCAGGGCACTCTAATAGACTTACGCATGCAATAAACACAAAAAATTTGCTTCGTCACTTTCCGGCCAGCGTTCGTCACTTTTCGCGAACGTTCGTCACCTTTTGCCGACGAAGCGGTTTTACGTCGACAAACTGTGTCAAACATGATTTTTTAGCTTCAGGGCACTCTAATAGACTTCTGCATGCAATAAACACAAAAATTTTGCTTCGTCACTTTCCGGCCAACGTTCGTCACTTTTCGCGAAGGTTCGTCACCTTTTGCCGACGAAGCGGTTGACGTTTGCAAATTGTGTCAAACATGATTTTTTAGCTTCAGGGCACTCTAATAGACTTCCGCATGCAATAAACACAAAAAATTTGCTTCGTCACTTTCCGGCCACCGTTCGTCACTTTTCGCGAACGTTCGTCACCTTTTGCCGACGAAGCGGTTTTACGTTGACAAACTGTGTCAAACATGATTTTTTAGCTTCAGGGCACTCTAATGGACTTCTGCATGCAATAAACACAAAAATTTTGCTTCGTCACTTTCCGGCCAACGTTCGTCACTTTTCGCGAAGGTTCGTCACCTTTTGCCGACGAAGCGGTTTGACGTTGGCAAATTGTGTCAAACATGATTTTTTAGGTTCAGGGCACTCTGATAGACTTCTGCATGCAATAAACACAAAAAATTTGCTTCGTCACTTTCCGGCCACCGTTCGTCACTTTTCGCGAACGTTCGTCGCCTTTTGCCGACGAAGCGGTTTTACGTTGACAAACTGTGTCAAACATGATTTTTTAGCTTCAGGGCACTCTAATGGACTTCTGCATGCAATAAACACAAAAATTTTGCTTCGTCACTTTCCGGCCAACGTTCGTCACTTTTCGCGAAGGTTCGTCACCTTTTGCCGACGAAGCGATTTGACGTTGACAAATTGTGTCAATCATGATTTTTAGCTTCAGGGCACTCTAATAGACTTCCGCATGCAATAAACACAAAAATTTTGCTTCGTCACTTTCCGGCCAACGTTCGTCACTTTTCGCGAAGGTTCGTCACCTTTTGCCGACGAAGCGATTTGACGTTGACAAATTGTGTCAATCATGATTTTTAGCTTCAGGGCACTCTAATAGACTTCCGCATGCAATAAACACAAAAATTTTGCTTCGTCACTTTCCGGCCAACGTTCGTCACTTTTCGCGAAGGTTCGTCACCTTTTGCCGACGAAGCGATTTGACGTTGACAAATTGTGTCAATCATGATTTTTAGCTTCAGGGCACTCTAATAGACTTCCGCATGCAATAAACACAAAAATTTTGCTTCGTCACTTTCCGGCCAACGTTCGTCACTTTTCGCGAAGGTTCGTCACCTTTTGCCGACGAAGCGATTTGACGTTGACAAATTGTGTCAATCATGATTTTTAGCTTCAGGGCACTCTAATAGACTTCCGCATGCAATAAACACAAAAATTTTGCTTTGTCACTTTCCGGCCAACGTTCGTCATTTTTCGCGAAGGTTCGTCACCTTTTGCCGACGAAGCGATTTCACGTTGACAAATTGTGTCAATCATGATTTTTAGCTTCAGGGCACTCTAATAGACTTCCGCATGCAATAAACACAAAAATTTTGCTTCGTCACTTTCCGGCCAACGTTCGTCACTTTTCGCGAAGGTTCGTCACCTTTTGCCGACGAAGCAATTTGACGTTGACAAATTGTGTCAAACATGATTTTTAGCTTCAGGGCACTCCAATAGACTTACGCATGCCGTAAACACAAAAATTTTGCTTCGTCACTTTCCGGCCAACGTTCGTCACTTTTCGCGAACGACGAAGCTCGTCGTACGCCGACGAAGAGGGAACTTTTTTTTGCACAGTACTGTACATCATTCGAAAGCTTATAAATTAGGCTTTTTAATGATGTAGATTTCAAATGATTTCTTGCACAATTTAAGCTGCAAAAAAGTCTATAAATACTGAAAACAGATAAATTTAGGGACAAATTGTGTTATTTTCAGAAATATTTACCATAAACTTGTAACTCTGTACAAGTATTACGCAGTTTTTTTCATAATGCATTTGTTCCGTTTTATAAGTTTAGTTTGTCACCTTGTGACGCGCAAAGTCTAATTGTGCTGTAAAACAATGAAAGTGTTATTTAGTATTTACGGTTTGCGTTCACCTTTCAGAAATTCACCTTTCAGAAAGTCACTTTTCTGAAAAGATTTTCTCAACGTTTACCTTTCAGAACATTGAAATGTCGGAACGTTCATCTTTTAGAAAGTTAAAATTTTGGAACGTTCACCTTTCAGAAAGTTGAAATTTTGGAATCATGAATTCATCCACATGTACAGGATCTCAATTATTGTCAGGTCAGATTGTGGCTTGCCCACGAGGGTAAGTTTCCCATGTATCACGGTTTTTTAGATGCCTCGGAGAAACGGCGATTCGGCTATAGCCAATTATTTTATGTACACTGATTAGTCTAAAATAGCCGGCAATAGTGCCAGTAGCGTACCCAGGATTTCGCGAAGGGGGGGGCTGAACTGATAGTCGACGACCGGGGGGGGGGGGGGGGGGGAATTTAAACGCGCACGCAGTTCAACAGTCTGCAGAAGGGTTAACTTTTTAGAATTTTTTAACCGATTGCATGCATAGTGGCTGCAGGGGTCTGGGGGCGGCAGCCCCCAGAAGCTAGACCTTTTTTAGAGTTTTGAAACAAAATTTGCATTGAAAAATCAATTCTAAGGAACGAAAATGCAATTCCAAACAACACTCGTCGTAAAATCGTAGTGGGTGCAGGGGTCTGGGGTAGCGATCGACCGGAGGCTCCGGCTCCGGCTCCGGCCGGATTTGAGCTTTCACAATTGTCAACATTTTTTACTAATTCAATTTTTTTTTGAAAAACACTGCCTCCGGCTCCCTGCTCCGGCATTTTATATCCGGCTCCGGCTCCGGCAAAATTTTACCTCCGGTCGTTCGCTAGTCTGGGGGCGGCAGCCCCCAGAAGCTGAAGCTTTTTTCGATTTTCGAAATAAAATTTGCATTGAAAAATTAATTCTAAGCAGCGAAAAAGCAATTCTAAATAACACTCGTTGTAAAATTCTAGTGGTTGCAGGGGTCGGGGGGCGGCAGCCCCCAGAAGCTGGACCTTTTTTAGAATTTTGAAACAAAATTTGCATTGAAAAATCAATTCTAAGGTACGAAAAAGCAATTCTAAATAACACTCGTTGTAAAATTCTAGTGGTTGCAGGGGTCTGGGGGCGGCAGCCCCCAGAAGCTGAAGCTTTTTTCGATTTTCGAAATAAAATTTGCATTGAAAAAGTAATTCTAAGCAGGGTGGTTTCAGGGGCCTAATAGCGGCAGCCTGCAGCAAAAAATTCGAGATTTTTTTATTGTTAGGCAAAATTAAATTTGGTAAATTGGAGACGTATGGGACATTTTTTTCGGCCGTGCAATTAAAACTTAAGGAGGGGACAATCTTGTTTAAAAATTTTGCTGAACGTTGAACAACCCCAGCGAGATGACAACGCAAAGCGACGTAAAGTCAGAGGCGAGCAGCCTCCGGAAAATTTTTTGCGATTTTGAGGCCAAATTTCATCAATTTACGGCTATTTTCTGTTCTGCGGTTACCAAAAGTTTCTTATGTTTTGGGCAAATGGGGTGGGGGGGGGGGTATATGTATCCCATATATCTCCTTCACTGTCCACCGTTTTGCCTCCGCTCAAACCCACCGCACGGTTTTTAATTAAAAGCCATACAAAGCATATCTAAATACCAATCATAGTTGTCAGCATTATATACTCATTATTAATACACCATAGCAGATAAAAGTCATGTACATTATAGCAGTAATGAATTAAGGTAGGGGCGAGATCCCCTCGAAAGAAAATTTTTGAAATTTCAGTGTAGTTTTTGTCAATTGGGGACGTGCCGGAAAAATTTTTGTGTCTTAAAACCAAAGGGGGACCACATGAAAAAAGTGAAAAAGGGGGGGGGCTGAAATCGCGAAGGGGGGGGGGGGCTAAAATCGCGAAGGGGGGGGCTGATGTCCCCCTAGCCCCCCCCCCTGCAGGTTCGGCGGGGGGGGGGGGAAATTCAAACGCATATTTTTTCAATGTAAAAACACGTTTTTATAGGTTTTCGGACGCGCTGAGTTCATTTTTAGCACTTTCCAACCAAAAAAAAACGTAGATTTACTGCTTTTCGAAAAAATTCAAAATTTGTCGAAAATCATCATTTTTTGACATTCAGGGGCTAATATTTTCGAAAATTTTCACCGATACAGTCGTAATATCAGTCTGAAATTTAATCATCATAACGTAACTTATAATAATATATTTAATTCAGCTTTGTTTCCAAAATATTCTGCTCATTTATACCAAAAAATGTTAATTTTTTAAACTTATTTAATAGGCGAACTATGCATCGTTAAACTGAGCTCACATATCAATTGTTATTGTTTCTTTTTGCATAGACAATAAATTAACTACATTTTCCGACACAAAATAGCATTTTTAGTTAAAAGGAGCAATTTTTAATAATGAAGAATACCATAAAATACGAATTCAAAACGTCACTGCTGCTCATCATCACGCTGGCGCTGACAGCCAATTTCGGTTCTAAAGCGCAGCTTTGTTTATGATTCCACAGTAGCAAATATCCTTTTATTTGATGCAAGCAACTAAGACTAAGCCTTTCCTAACCCAAATACTAAGCTGAGCCTAAGCACTAAGCCTAAGCCTAAGCACTAAGCCTCAGCCTAAGCACTAAGCCTAAGCCTAAGCACTAAGCCTAAGCACTAAGCCTCAGCCTAAGCACTAAGCCTAAGCCTAAGGCCTAAATTTAAGAAAAAACCTACTAAGAAACATCAGGAATAACTTTACCGCACTAAAAAACCCCAACTAGCTTCATATTTTGAAAAACTTTGTGGTTATAGCCCGGAATTCGTACTAAACCTTACGTGCGCTGTAACGCTTCAATCAGCCTGATCCTGGTAGCTTCAGAAAAAGTTTTGTAACTTTTCAAAGCCTGAACCGATTTGCAAAATTTTTTCAGCATTTAGTAGCTTAGAAGTTGCTCTTTCAATAGTAACAGCAGGTTTTCATTTGATTCAGTATTTTTAACTAAATCCAATTTTGCGCAAAAAATTTCATGTAAAGTTTAATTTTTTGACAAAGTTTGATTTCCAGCTAAAGCTTACATCCTACAAACTTCTAACCTAGCCTATTCGAAAGAGCGTTCAATTTTGACCCCCTCTAGGTTTGGGGGATATAGGGGGACTCCGGATCATTAGTCGAAAAAATGCCGTTTTTCCGACTTATCCCACCCCTAAGGGTTTTAACACCAATAATTTCAATCTAGATTTTTATTAAAAGGGGCGACAGCTATTTTGGGGGCTAGAGATCAGATTGGGGGCTTGGCTGACGATGGGGGTTCTATATTTTTATTAAAAGATGGGGTAGGAAGCGATTTATGGGCAAAAATAATTCCCCCCCCCCCCGCCGAACCTTGACCGCCGGCAATAGCTGTGGCGATTTTCAGCACATATTTCCAATTAGACTGTTTCGCCGCAGCTATAGCTCGCCGTGGCTATTCTGGCGATTTTCAAATGGCCAAGTTTTAACTGAAGATACCCGGCTATGGATGGGCTACGGCTATTTTTGGAATCAACAGAGACACCTAAGAAGTGGCGATTTGGCTATTAGCCGCCAATAGCCTTTCACACTGTTTAGTCTGAAATACCTGGCAATAGCTGTGGCAATTTTCAGAACACATCCGATTAGACTGTTTCGCCGCACTGCCGCAGCTATAGCTGGCCGTGGCTATTCTGGCGATTTTCATATAGCCAAGTTTTGAATTTTCATTTAAATTTTGATTTTCATATAGCCAAGTTTTTAATTTGAATTTTGATTTTCAGATAGCCAGTTCTTGGAAGGCTGTAGGACAACGCCTCAGGAATAGGCTATTACCGCTATAGCCGTATTTTGACTAGAAATCGCCAGATTCTCCGGCTATAGCCCGGCTATATCTAGTTCTTAAAATTCATTTCTGAAATTACCGATTTCCAAGACTAAGAAAATAATAAATGCAAATTGAAGACGACTTGGTGGAATCGAATCACTAACCTTACGTTTACCAAGCGAACGCTTTGCCACTAAGCCACCGAGTCGTCTGGATTATTGACACTAACTGCAGCTTTAGAACAAAAAGACAAAAAGACAAAAACTTACGTCAGTAGAGCATATGTAATAATAATAAAGATATATAGATAGAAAATTATGGAAAAATAAAAGGGGGGACACATCCCGTGGTCAAAAATAATTGTTTACACGTATGTAGCAGTGACTTGATAATCTTACTTCACCTGTTACTCTGTTAGCAAAACAGTCAACAGTGTAATTATCTTTTATTGATAATTGAACGATAGGGCTTTAAGGTGGCCTGTAGCGAAACAGGAAGGCAGTTCGACTTCTAGCCATTAGGTTGGCAGTTCGATTCTGACAGGCCACACTACTTTTTATAATCCGTAATTTCGGTGCTAGAGCACCGATCTCAACCGGCAATAGCCTAGCTATAGCCGGAGAATCCGGCGATTCCTAGTCAAAACACGGCTATAGCGCTAATAGCCGATTCTTGAGGCGTTGTCTTACTGACCTTCAAGAACTGGCTATAGCCGAGCTATAGCCGGAGAATCCGATGATTCTTAGTCAAACAAAAGACGGCTATAGCGATAATAGCCGATGCGCGTTGTACCCCTTCTTTACGTGTACATATATATCCGTACTTACGTAACCTTTTGATTGTAGCAAAGTAACTGTACGTAAGCAAAGACACTGTATTAGCTGAATACAAGGGGGGAAGGGCGGATGGTTCGCCTAACAATGTTACTGTCTGTGTGCAAGCCCTGTATAGGCGATAGGTTTGTAGGCTGGGAGTGAGGTAGGGTGGTTGGTTCCTATCGCAGTTTTACTGTCTCAGGGGTAGGCGTTGATTGCCGTTTTGCTCAGTGAAGGTAGAAGGAAATGTGTAAAAATAGTCTACAAGGACGGCGCCGGGTTAAATGCAGCAAGTCGTTACATCTGTCTGAGTGGGGTATATAGCAGGCGGGGAAAAAAACCCGCATTTTCATATTTCGTCATGCAGCTCATAGACTATACGTTTTCACGGGAAACCAAAAAAATCTGTCGTAGGCCTAACCTTGCTCTAAACGCTGGGACCGGTTTCATTTAGCTATCTCTTACCGTTTTTTGGCGGGAAGCCAAAAACTTGCCGGGGAAAAAAAACCCATTTGGGGGGAAAAAACCCATGTGGGGGAAAAAAAACCCACCCCATAAATCACCCGAAAAGTATGTTAGCGGTAGTTTTTCAACTCTATGGCACGTATTCGGAGTAGTAGAGGCCCCTGATGCCAAAACTATACACAGATTTGCTATGGGGCCTCAGGTATATACACAAGTTTGAAAACTGCCCTTCGCAGCCCATTATAAAATTTTGAATTTTCAGATTTGAAAACAAAACACCTTTATTTCGCCTGAAAACGTTAAAAACAACTAAAAAGTTGCGATATCGCTTCAAATGCATGCAAAATTTGCACTTTATGGCTACTTTTTACGCCATCGACACTCAGTGGGGGGTACCGTAAGTGGTTGTGACTGGTCGTAATGGCCATAATTTAATTTTGTTCGGTTATTTGGCGTTTAAGCAAGAGAAATTAAAGGGTTATAATTAAAAACATACAAAAAAAATGGCAATAGTACCAGAAAATACTACTTTTCGCTACAAAGGGACCTCAAAATGACAAAGTCCGACTATACCATACTATACAATGGCCCGTATACCAGAATTCGACCAAGAAAGTGTCAGTATGCGCATTTGTGTTAGTAATAAACGTCTTTTTGCACTACCATGAGTCTTTTGGGGTAGCTACTAGGTTTTTCGACATCACCAGACCATTTTCAAAAAGTGGGTTTTTTTCCCCCACATGGGTTTTTTTTACCCCGTCTAATTTCGGTCATGCCCCCCCCTCGTACGAAAGAAGGAGGGACCTGCCACTGCGGTCATGAATAGAGGAAGGGTAGTCCTCTGTAAAAGTGTTTTTACATTTGAGCTCGCATCTCTTAGTGCTGAGAAATGAGACTCCAAAATTCACCTCCGTGGGAGCCATGTCGGGTCAAAAATAGGGGGGTCCAATTTTTGACTCATAAAAAATACCAGCGAGACCCCTTTTGGATACCGCTTATATACGTTTGCCTACAGGGACTGTACTATACGCTGGCAAATTTTTAGACCTGTACCACGTACCCAAGTTCCGGAACTAGGGTGGGTTTTTTTTCCCCCAAAAAATGGGGTGGGTTTTTTTCCCCGCCTGCTATATAATAAATCGTGATACATGGGAATGTCACCCCAACGAGTGTCAAGCCGCGGATTGGGTCTGGGCGCGGGTCAAAAATTTTGACCCGCGTCCACCCCTGACATTACCTGATTAAAGTGACATCAGATTTCACTGGCAGTGGATTAAAATTAGTTGTTAGTTAATTATAGGGATGTCGCGGATATCCGCATCCGCATCCGCGGATGATCCGCAACTTTTTGACATCCGCATCCGCATCCGCAAAAATTTAATGCGGATGTGCGGATGTTGCAGATTCGGCAAAATTTACTAAAAATGTAGAAAATCAGACGACAATTTTGATTTTTGTGCATGTATATACCAATATTTTGCTCTTAAAACGATGGATGAAACTTTATTCTAGGCTTTTTCACCTCATTGTTGGTTGCAAATCGCTCTGTTCTAAAGTAGGCTTCACGAATATTTGATATTGCGGGCATATTCGAACTAAGTTTTGCATGTTTGAGAGAGACTAGTCTACAAACTTGTAAAGCAATAATTGTCAAAACAATATTATCAGAGTACAGCTTTCGTAGATTAGAAAGAATAGACAGAGTACATATAGTCATTATACACCAACCAAAACCAAAAGCATCAAGTTGCCAGAGGGTCACGCCGATAGCCTTTGAGTTGGCATAAAGTTAACTAATAGCATTTTAAACAAACTGTTGATGACGGTGCATGGCTTAGAAAATATGTATAATGAATGCACAACTTCAATACAAACTGTTTTATCTAAGTCTCATTCCTTAGTACTTGCATTCATACTTGCTATTTTTAGTATATATATTATGTATTTTTTGGTGAAAAATATTTCAAAAATTCGGCTCATAACCTGTTTAGAACGTATTCTAAAAAGATCCGCATCCGCATCCGCGCGGATGTCAGAAGTCAACATCCGCATCCGCATCAGCGGATGTCAAAAAAGTTACATCCGCGACATCCCTAGTTAATTAGTTATTTAGTTGACTGCTGAGGAAAAAAGTTCCTAATTTATTTTTAATTCAATATTAACATAACTAGAACCAAGAGCCAGAATATTTTTAATAAAATGATAATATAAATAAAATCCCCAAATTATTTTTCATTTAATAATAATAAAATTATCAATATTAAAAGTAGGTGTTTTAAATAGCGACTTTTAATTATTAAAATAACGGTACTACCTATGTGTACTACATATCCGCCCCTCTTACCGTACTAGATCGATTGTGAGTGAACTATTGATTGAACGACTTAGCAAAAAATTTTCTGCTGAAAAGCCACTTATTATTCTTATATTTGACAACTGCGGGGTGCTCCGACGTACGGGGCGAGGCGGAGCGGTGCAAGATTTTCACGGGACGGGGCGGGGCAACGAAAATCCGCCCCGCGTCCAACTCTGCCTTGTAGTCAATACTTAAACTTTGCGAACAAAAAATTAGGTTAAAATATGAATTAATAACTACTCATTATTTTCATGCTAATTGTTGTTGAATAAATAATAAATACACTTAGAGTATTGTTTGTTATTATTGCATAATTGTCACTTTAACACTTCAAACTTTAATTCTGAAAGGCGAACGTTCCAAAATTTCAACATTCTGAAAGGTGAACCTTCCAAAATTTCAACTTTCTGAAAAGTGAATGTTCCAAAATGTCAACTTTCTGAAAGGTGAACTGTCCAACATTTTGGCTTTTTGAAAGGTGAACGTTGAGAAATTTCAGTTTTTTGAAAGGTGAACGTTGAGAAAATCTTTTCGGAAAGGTGAATTTCTTAAAGGTGAACGCAAGCGTTATTTACAACTCTATAAAAAATCAAACAAGTTAGATCACTGGCAGCTAAAAAGAGCAATTTCCAGGCTTTAAGTTGGTGTATTGAACATTCAAACTGTTGCACATGTCCGAACTTACAAGCTAAATTAAAAGGGACGAGACTCCAAGGGCAAAATCAACTTGGGCAGTAAAACGATCTAAAAGTTTATTCAAAACTAATCCAAAAATTCAAAAAAATTACATGACTAAAAAGTGCAATTTCAGAGCTTTCGATTGGTGTATTGAACGTTCAAAACGGTTGCGCGTAACTAAAGTTACAGGCGAAAATGATTAGTGAGCCAAATGCGCAAAGTCAAGTTGTGCAGTAGAACAGTCTGAAAGTGTTATCCAAAATTCATGGATTTAGCGGATTTAGCAGATTTAGGATTTAGCAGATTCAGTTAAAACGCTTATCCAAAATTGTTTGGATTTATTGGATTTATCGGATTTAGGCGCGCGCTGAATCCGCTAAATCGGCTAAATCCTGGAATTTTGGATAACAGATTTAGCAGCGCTAAATCCGCTAAATCAAATCCGCTAAATCCATTTTGGATAAGGGGGTTAGGCCCAGTCTTAGGACTTGTGTCTCAATTCTTAAATTGAAGCCCTTCCTGCACGGCTCATCACATACAAAACCTAAGCCCCAGCCTAAGCCCAAACTAAGCCCGATAATAACCCTGGGACTAAGCCTGACTAATCAAACGGGTTTTTGAAGAAAAAATGCTTCCATATCCACTAAGGCGGTCTACTCAAAACATAGGTCCAGTATCCCCCTGAACCGCATTTAAACTTAACATTTTACAAAACTACAAAAGTGAATCATAATGATGCGTTTTCGGTTGTCGGTTCAGCTTAGCACTGTAAAAATTTTAAAATTCAGTAAAGAGTATATATACATGATTACAGGAATATATATGCCAATTTTTACGATTTGTTTGCTTACGGCACCTCATATATTTTTCTAGCCATATGTATGTATATATATGCAGTCAATTTATCATCAAACTTAAAAATTTATCAATGCAATAGATATCATTCAATAGCACGCACACTGCACAGTCATTTAATACATAGCATATTTTGCTTTCGTTTTTCTGTTTTATGAGTGGAAAAATTTTGAATATTTGTGATGAATATGTCTTCGTGACTTCGTGTATATCTGCAGTATGCCAATACCATAGCCATTGTGATTTTTTGCTATTCACTTCAGAAGATTCTGGTATAAAAAGGAAAATGAAGTCTTTTAAACTTGTGGATGAAGGTGAGTTGTGCCCAGTGTATATATATATATATTTTGTTTGTTCAGTCTATACATAGTTACTTATATATACCATAGATGCACATAGGGGGGGGTAGGGGGGGACCATAGATTCACATAGGGGGGGTAGGGGGGGGTATCCACCCCCCCCTGAGGGGAGTCGGCACCCGCCCCTCAGACATCCGGCACCCCCCCCCCCCAACCCTCCACCGCCCCTCTGATGGCCAAGAAAGTGCCCCAAAAATGCGTAAAAAGCTGAAAAATTGCAAAAAATTTTCGCCTGCGGCGAAAAAAGTATATACCCCAAAAATGAGTTGAAAATCGAAAAATTGTGAAAAGTTTTCGGCTGTCGCCGAAGAATGGCCAAAACTTTGGACCACCCCCCCTTCCGCCAGGGGCAGGCACCCCCCCCTCGCCGATTCACCCCGTGCATCTCTGATATATATATATATATATATATATATATATATATATATATATATATTATATATATATATATATATATATATATAAGGTGGAATTCTAGAAGGGTGATTAGCGAGTGACTAGCTTAATCAGTCACTAAACGTTCTTCCATTACGTTTTGTCATTACGAATTCTACACGCTGAGAACAGACTTGCCTGATGTCATTCTGCACGCGCATTATTCTTTTAATCACTGACTAACTTAATCACCCTTCTGGAATTCCACTCATACTGTTTATCACCCAAATCCAAAATATTACATATTATGACACTCGAGCATAATAATGAAAATGCCGTTGTTGTTATTTTTTAGCAACAGTTATTGTATTTTTGGTCGATCAGGAGCGGCGGATGTCCAAAATGTGGCTGGAGAGTTCCCCTCCAAATAGTGACCCCGTTATATGTATGCTGCTTTTTGTTTTAGATCCAGAGAGTGTGTGCAAATCAGCACAAATCAGACTTGACGAACTGACTGAGGAAGTGGACACGATTATTTTTGAAGAGCTGGACAATGACCCCTCGCATGCTCGTGCGATTGAAAAATGTCTGGCTGAGGCTGTGCAGTTGAGAAGACAGATAGAAGAGAAAGAAAAAGATTTGTTAAGTCAGGTATAGGAATCTCCTAGTTTTTCCCGGTATTCGAGCCTTGCAGTCTTGCACCAATTTTTAGCTGCAGATGAGATTTTTTTGCGATTATGTACGTATAAATGTATAATATTTTATTAATTTTCAGACCATTTGAGTGAATAGGGCGATGTATTTTTAATCGTTCACTGGTGTGCGACGTCTCGTGTATCCCGAGAATAGACGCTTGCTTCTTGCTTAACTATTACGTGCGTATAAACTGTTCTGGGTGTCTTTTTTGCGTAATTATACTTCGTTCGTATAATTAAAATTTGTATTTTTAATATTTGTATATATGCGCTTTAAATTTAATTCCTCATAGAATTATTATTCTATTATTATTTAGATAGAAAATCTGACCCTACCGTCCTGTGGTGCGGACAGGCACAAACTGACTGGGGCGTTGACTTCTGCCCTGGACACGGTCAACTGGCGTCTGGATCAGCTGAACCCCTCTATCATACTGAAAGACAGTCTTGAGCGATTGAACGATTTGCTGGCTGAACCACCAGGCGATCAACCGGGCGACCACTTGCAGGAATTGGTTCAGGCTCTGGTCTGTGCGGAAGCGGCACGCAGCAAAGCCGTTGCTGAAGGTTTGTCTGTGAAGTGCGGTTTGTTGTCACACGATTGGACATTCCTATATTTGATGAATTATATACACGCTGTGGCTTTCATTCAGCCAAGCCTAAAATGATTAGTAGCGTGCACAAGGGAGCATCGTAATTTTAATACAAGTAGCGCAGTAGTTTTGTGGGATCGCTGGTGGAGTGCACGCTATATTTTAGATGAATTATATATCTAGAATTTCAGCGAGAGTAGGACGTATAATATTTTTTGTATTGATTGATTTACTTTATATGGATCTTCTGTTAGACAATGAAAAATGTCACACGACATTTTTCAATGAAATGTTGTTTCTGAGACTCTGAGAGACAATGTAGCCATAATGACTAAATATATTTTAAAATTGATTATTTTCAATAATTTTAGGTGTAGTTAAAGTGACTCATGTACTAGATGAGGTGGACGGGCGACTGAATTTGTATCGCCAGCGAGTGCTGAAAACCTGCCAGCTCAGATGGGCGACGGTGGCGAAGTGGGAAACCAGGTCGGACACGGGACTCAAGCGACTAGTAGTACAGCTGGACGATTTAGTAAGCAAGGCTTGCAAGGTTTGACGGGTAGGACTGCTTGGTTAGACGCCCAAACGGAAGGGCGTTGTTCCAAATATCCAATGTCGGACGTTTAAATTGATTACCATTTTATTCTATTTAAGCTTCGGCTTACACTTGATTTTCACAAGGTTTTAGTATACAAACTTGTCTTTTCTTAGTAAGTAGATTGTAGCTGCTGGCAACGGTAACGTAAGGCATTCTCCGCATTAGGATTAGATTTAACATTGTTAATTTGTCATTTTTTTCTGATTGATATTAGGGCACTAGGGCAGTAGATGCACGTATCCTCCATAGCTTAACTTGGAGGACTTTAGGATAAGCCAAGTGCGTGACAAACTGACAACTATGACAAATAGCAGATTATCACTGTAGCCGTATGTCCGTTCAGATGGCAAAGTTACGAAATAATCACGCCACATGCCCATCTTTTATATACATTATTAGTGGCGTCATTCTTTCGTAATTTTGCCGGCTGAACGGACATACGGATGTAAGCATGAATTGAGCCTTATCCAGCTGAATTTAATTATGACATTTATAACATAAATTTTTGACAAACCTGTTGAAATTTGTGACAAAGCATTACTTGAAAATCACCCTGCTTAATGATATAATGAATTACTTATTCATGTATTTAACTTAGGCAGCTCCGAAAACATGGCACTGTGCGCACGCTTTGGGCCTGACTTCGAAACTGCTCCCTGTGTTCTCAGAGAGATTACTGAACAGTTTTCTGAGACCTTTGTGCGTCAATCAGAATGATAGCGGAACGATTTTTAGCCTGGAAATTCGCGAAAACTATGCTGATTTAATCGCTGCCGATTCTCAAACCTTTGATGCTCTTTGTGTGGTGCGAAATTTGGAAGATTTGTTCAAATGGTTGGCAGATATTTTTAAAAGTAAATTTATACTTTTAAAATGCGTGGGCTTTTGTTAGACTAGTAGATAATTTCTTTCCTGGAGAAAAATGGAGAAAAAATAGTTTTTCCTGTCAAAGTTATGAAAAAGAAAGGCAATCAGTAGGGCGAAGAATTTTTTAACTATTTACTCACACTGGTCTGTCGGTTCCCGCCGATTGAAATTTTTGTCACTTTTTTTTAAAAAAAGCCATTTTTACTCAATTTTGCGCAATTTTTAGGATCCCCCTTTGGCGCCTCAATTTTATGTGGTGGTGCCCCCTCCATCCCACCTCGTACATGTATGGTGCAAGTATAGTAAATTTACTTGTCTGGCTGGTCGCAGAAAATATACCATTGCCACTATATTTCACAATATCGTTTCAGTGGACGTCACGACTAAAAAGAGTCCAGATGTCCTGCAGTGTCTTGGTGAAGTTTTGGAAGCTGATTTTTGCCGTGTACTGGAGGAAAATTTGCTGCGTCAATCTATTCCAGACGATTTTCAGAATCTCGATGAATTTTGGAATCTGATCACTGCCTTCCAGTCATTGCACAGCCTGCTGATTAAGCTGAAGTAGTTGGTATTAGTTTTTAGAATGATTTAACTGCCCTGTTTGTATGAATGCATTCTGATTCACTGGTTTTTTGTTAGACCAAATTCTATTGAGCCGTGACCGAAATGGGAGGGGCACCGGACCAAATGAGGGGGGCGCCCCCTCCTACTCTTAAAAATATGCCAGATCCCTATCCTGGGACTTTGACTAAATTATGTATTGTGTCGTTGATAAGAATAGGTGGAAACATGCAACAAAAAATTGGGGTACCCCTTGCTCCCCGGTTATTCCCTTTCCTGATCCTAGTAAATTGCTCCAATTTTTTAATTTTTAGTGGCGAAAAAAACCATCCCTGCATCTGTGAAGTATGTGCTGAGTGGTTAATGCGCTTTTCAAAACCGTTGGATTCTGGCTAAGGGAGAAGGCTTTGCTACGCTAGACAATAGACATATAATCCACTGTTACAATATGAGTATATATAATCTTAAGTTCAAAAATTGAAGTTGAGAATTTTTCAAACATTACTGAAAAATTTCAACCAATCCAACTTAATTTAACCAAAAAACAATAATGACCAATTTTACCGTTTCAGATTTATATACCGTTCCATATACAGGGGCGGTCCCATGGGGGGGGGGGCGGGGAGGGGGGGCCGCCCCCGCCCCCCCGAAATTTTTTCCGACTGAAATTTTACACAAGGGTCCCCCCTTTGGTTTTTATGGTCCGGCCGGAAAATGTTTCTGATGCGTCCCAAATTGACCAAATTTAGTCTAAAAATCAAAAGGTTCCCCAAATTTTTTGCTGGGGGCTGCCGCTCCCAGACCCCTGCGACTCCGTGGCTTACTATTCCTTG
>JASANF010002752.1:0-26797 GCA_030248245.1 Trissonchulus sp. WLG1_4 | reverse complement strand
TCAGCCCAACTCCGTTACTCCAACATTTTTAATCCCTTCTCTTCGCCCGGTTTAGCTTTTCATGCCCCAAATTGTGAAATTTGTAACAAGAGCCACTGTCAGCAAGCCACTGTCTTATTTCTCTGGCCAAAAATCTACCATTTCGATCAAATATTTTCTTATTAGCCCACATTTCAACACGAATCTATACCAATACCAACCAGCTTGATCCAGTTCATAATATTACAACGCTTACGGCCAAATGACGTCCTTGAAAAACTTGGGTACAGGCTTGATGGTCATGTTGACGAGGACTTGAAAGGAGAGCAGAGACATACACTGGCCCCGGTGGCACGTGTCCCTGTAGTCCGGGGAGATGCCCAGAAAACCATTCTTTTGAAAGCCCTCAAATACATAATCCAGTAAATTAGGCTTGATTCATATAGCCGTATGCCCGCTCAACCGGCAAAATGACGAAATAATCACACCACACGCTGCTCTTATACGTACATCATTCGTGGCGTGATTCTTTTGTAATTTTGCCGGCTGAACGGACATACGGCTGAACCCGACAGGATAATAATTTAAGGACAACATTTATCATGAATTAATACTCAGCTGCGAAATAACTAAAGTTGTACATACTCAAGTCAAGTTATGTAATCCAAAAATGAAAACTTTGGTTAAATTAGGTTAAATAAATTAACTTCATAACTCAATATAGGATTAACGTCAATTCATAAAGTTTTGCAAGTAAATGCAGATGATAAGGTTTAGTCGTTCTGCAAAGTTTAATAAAGTTTCGTCAATGTTATGTTGAGTTAAAATATATACGAATTAAGATTATTATTATTATCATATTACAAGTCTAGTGCGTCGGGTATGTTAGGAATCTACGTACGTGAAGCAAATACGCGGATCACAAAAAGGACAAAAAAATTTGAGAAAATTTCTGATGAAGAAATGCCTTAGATCTGTACGCAAGTATGTGATCGAAATGCAATACTTTCGGTATTCTAAAAAAAACCAAGTTAAAAATTTGAAAAACGACCCCCGGCTGGACTCGAACAAGCGACCAGAGGGGTGAGACTCCTCGATGCTAACCACTACACCACGGGGATTACGACAATGGTAAGTTCAAATCCGTTTAAGTTATTTTGTGTGTTTTATTTAACACTATGGACTGGTTCCAAAAATTAATTTTATTTCCATAAATAGAATTAAGCTTAGGAGTTAACCGAAAAATGATAAGCGGGTTATGAGCTTTTGTTTGGTATATTTGAAACTGGGCTTGGTACATTAAAAACTGGATTATTATATTTATCATTATGCTTAGGATAGTTTATATATATCCTATTAATTATGTACGAATTTTGTCACCTGTTTAGAGAATAATATAACCAATCACATTAAGCACTCACGTGTTCTTCGTGACGAAAAAATGCCAAATAAATCAGTGATGTATAGCTATTGGCGAAATGAAAGGCAAACAATTTGATGATCAAAGAATTATTGTATCCGCTTTGCGTCTGGTGGTTTTCTGAAAGTAACAAAAACTTTCTGTAAGGTAATCTCGAGTCGAAAAACAAACAAAACAGGCGTCACATGAATTTATGCCTTTAAGATGGAAAGAGCTAAGTTTAAGAGTGCCTACACCCGTCCATGAGTTGAGTTGAGTACATGAAAAGATAAAGATTTGGTAGTTAGATCGACATAATAAATCATAGTAATGAGAATGCGAAAATCTCGCACACTCACCCCAGTTCGTTAATCTTGTTACCACATACGAATATAGCTGAAACACAAACAATGATAACAAGCTCATTCATAGCAAGACATTTTAATCATTTATCAAAACAAAAGGCCTAAAATGCATTACAAAAAGTAAAGTTATACAATAAGCGATGTTATGTAGGTAAGTGGTAAGGAAACTATAAGCACTTCTGCTGCGTGAAATGTGGTTACATCGTGAAGCCTGCGTGTTAATATTCCACAGGAAATATGAAAAACATGCATTATTTGTGGATAATATTATTCTTAAATCTTAACTTATGTATACATTTATTGTTCATAGATCTATGAAGCAGCGAAAATTGTTGAATTTTAACAACGTTTATAAAAGCTAGAAATTTTAAAAGTTATATATATGTACTTTTGGAGAAACTTAAGGATTCGCCGAGATTCGAACCCAAATCACTGGTTTCGTAATCCAGTGAAAGTGAAAATAGATTTAACTGCAGATTAGCTCAACCTCAAACTCAAGTAAAACGCATTTGGTGCGATCCACGGATCAAGAAAATAAGTAAATAAATTTTAACTTTGTTGTCAACTATAACAAATACACTGACAACTGACCCATCCCAGAAACAGCATCGACATGGCATTCATGAGTGATGGTAACAGAGTGCCTCCCACAAAACAGAAAAACGGGTGTCCCTGAAATCGTTCGTCAGTCACGGTACAGTTCAAGTCGGCTTTGATCACGATTTTCAGCATCACAACGCTTATCACACTGAAGAATACCATGGATATCTAGAAACATTATCTTTGAGTTAGTTTATCTTTTCCACCTGGCTACTATGACGCTACTGAAATGCTACTTTTATAGTATCATAAGCCCGGGTAGGCAGAAATGAAAAGTAAACGAATCAAATAATAATATATATATATAAGTACGATATAAAGTGAAGAGATCACAAATAGGGGCCACCAATTCAGCGATATGGTATAGCTCCTTATTTTTAAAACAATACTAATCTTTCTTGTTGGTTATTGGTTATTTTTATCTCTGCCAAGTGAGAAGCATTCATGGGCGTCAGAAAGGATCTAGCAAGATTTCTACCAATTCCCACTAAACCATTCTTCACATACACAATAGCGGAAATTCATCATTGCTCTGAAAAGACCCACCACCTCAGTCAACAGCCGATCCTTCACGATACCCAGATCTACCCCGCTCCCTGTGTTGGTGGGAACTGGTCTAGCAGAATAACTAGCGTGTCAGCTAGACAGTAAGATTAAAGTAGGGTAGCGGTAAGTGGACACACAATCAGAACAACACAAAATGAACAAATTCTTGCTTTAAAAATTATATTAAATAAACTTTTTCCATTCTCTATTTTTCAGTGGAGCAAAGGTAATATTAGCCGATGTTTTGATTGCAAAATATAGGTCGAAATTAGGAAAACAACAAGCCTATGAACTAAATGGAGATAAAAATGCAAAGGCGACAATAAAGTAAATTACCATGATGGCAACTGCAAAGGATGACACCATAAACTTTAAAATACGCCTTGAAGCAGGATAGAATATTTCAAGTGCTCCGGTTACTGGATCCTAAAACTCAGTAGCATGCTGTCATGAGCCTCAGTCATTGTTATCAATAATTATTATTTATTCAATCCGCTATAGCCATTATATAACCATAAAGAATATAAAATTCCTGCTAACTAAAACCTAAAGATTTTCGTTCCAAAAAGGCGGATAAGGCTTTAAATATCGACAAAACCTGCAATAATAATGGGCTAGTCAAATTCGTACTAATCCACGAGGGTTTCCGCTTGTACATAAGCGAAAGATTTATTTACTGAGTTGTTGCAAAAAAATACATAAATAGCTGCTGACCGCCATGTTTTTGCGTGTAAAACTGTCAACTATAGTGACAGATATCTATAAATGCACTAAAAGTTATCGGTACATCGAAAGCAGTTTTTCGGCTTTGGACATACCCTTACCAAGAGTACATAATAGCGTATCACTATATATAGAAGAAGCGTGAGACACTCTATGTAGAAGAAGCGTGAGACACTCTCCAGTCTGCCTGTGTTCTAGCACAGGCAGATGCGCGGTCGTTTTCAGGCTACATGTTGACATTCTGTGCAACATGTGGGTGGCCAATCAGCGCGTAGATTCTCTGCGTAACACACTTTAGTATATAATCGGTGATGAGTTCATAAGCATTAAGATAGGGATAAAAGCTTAATAACTCATTATTCATTCATAGTCTGCTTGCAAAAACATTAAAAAAGGTTTGCAAAATACCTTTAGGGTTATTTTGGCAAACTTTCAGCGAAATTGACTGAGAAACTTTTGAGATATAAACTTTTCTGAATTTCTTCAAAGTTTCTCAATCGATTTCGCTGAAAGTTTGTCAATATATCCCCAAAGGTATTTGCAAACCTTTTTTAATGTTTTTGCAAGCAGACTATGAATGAATAATGAGTTATTAACCTTTATCCATATCCCGTTTTATGATTGGAGCACGTGCACAGGCGTCTGCCAATCAGAGAAAAGGAGCTCGCTTCTGATTGGCCGGCCACATGTTGTACAGAATGTCAACATGTAGCCTGAAAACGACCAGCGCATCCGCCTGTGCTAGAACACAGGCAGACTGGAGAGTGTCTTACTCTTCTTCTATATAGAGTAAGACGCTATTATGTACTCTTGCCCTTACGAACAATAAGAAACGGACAATGATAAACTAGGCATCATTACTTAAAACCACACTTCATCACCACCCTTTTCACCTTTCCCCCAAATTTTCTCAGCCACCTATGCCAGCTATATTAAATAGCCTTACTGGCTTGGCGTGTGTGCCGAAGAACTGTGGTCTATCCGGCTCCGCATCCTCAAAGTCATTCACATCCCACATGTAGGACAGGGTGCTCTCTTTTCGTTTCCAGCATTCCAGAAAAAGCGCGCCTGCAAACACAGAGGAGTCTAATGCTATTGTATGCAGCTAAAATTATATACTAAATGCTGTTTTTTGCAATGCATGCATGGTACAGGTGCGCTCAAACTAACTAAGGTCTGACCAAAAATGTTGAACACTAAGACAATACGAAACATGTAATTTCATCATGAAAAGAACACATTTCAGCTATTAAGAGTACAGCGATTAGCTGCTAAAATCGTGCCACCTGTTTTCTCACAGTGTTCAACATTGTTCGGTCACACTTCAAAGTTTCAATCAGCATTTAACCGTGCACAAGCCGACTGGACGCATGCACAACTAGCTAAATCAGTTCAGTCCACAGCGTCGCTGAATCAAACCTCCCACTTCCTTCCGTTAGGGACTATCCAATTATCCTGCTGCAAGCGCGAGAAACACTAGGAATTATCGAAAATGCGGAGTAAATTAGAATCAATTTGGACTGCAGCATGATACATGCAAGCACGAGTCAAAAATTGCTAAATTTGATAAAAAACAACAGTGAATACGGGAAGTGGTTATTGAGTCAGTGACAGTGTCGTCAAAAACATGATTAACACTTAATAAGCTGAAATCAAATTGACTGTAAATAAAATCTGTATTGGCATTAGCTTCCCCCTTCCGCAGGAACCCCTACCCGAGTGCAACTTTGTATTTAACTACTATAACCTCTAAAACATGGTAGGGAATTCATACTGATTGTCTTAAAAGAGTGGCTTTATTTTTAGTTAGCTATAGATGAGGATGAGCCCTTCCGTGATTAGCCAAGCTACAATAAAATATTGGAAATAGGAACAAACGTACCCCACAGTACAATAATGACTGAAAAATAAGGCGTAACTTCATTGTCTGACGCCCGCTGAATAAGATCCACTACATCGGAGGCCATGCATTTGGCTCTAGAACAGCATATCAGTACTCACCTCACCATAAACTTTTATAAGTAATGGCTAGTGCGATTGTATTGAATTCCGGAAACAGCAGGTCTCACAAAACAACAGGTCTATATTAACGAAACAAACATAAAAAGACTAGTCTACCCAACATTGCGACTAATTTATGGTTATTTGTAAAAATATATTTTGTAAAATAAATGTAAATAAGTGTAAAATAACGTTTTTTGTGTAATGTGTTGTCTCAGAAGCATGGAGTTGAGTGAAATCGGGTTAGTACATAAGTACCTTAAAACGTGTGGATTTTGTATATTTTCATTATTTCCTACCACCACCGATTTCTATTATTTAATTAATTCCGCTACTGAACACTACCGTGCACATCAGCTCGTTCGAAACGCACATTTCGAACTCATTTTGAAAGCATATAGCGTAGAAAACCCCCGATTTATGATTCATTCATGGTGTTTTGACAAATATGTATACAGTACTGTGCATGAAAAAGTTCTCTGTTCGTCGGCGTACGACGTGCTTCATCCGTCGCGAAAAGTGACCAAGGTTACCCGGAAAATGACAAACAAAACATTTTTGAAAAAGTGCTCCAAAACACATTTTCAATGTAAAAAGGTGAAAAATTGAAAATTTTTGTTCGTCACTTTCCGGCCACCGTTCGTCACTTTTCGCGAAGCTTCGTCACTTTTCGCGAAGGAAGAAGCTCATTGGACGCCGGGGAATTTTTCTACGCACAATACTGTATATATTTATTTTTACTCAGTGCAACTAAAAAAGTGCGATTAGTAGCAAAAAGTGTTGTAAAAATAGCGCAATAAGTAAGTTTATGTTCATGATTATTAAAATAAGCAATCTGTCTATGCTTCTAACGAAATAAAAGCATAAAGCGCTAGCTTTCTTACCTAATTTTGCTTCTGAAAATGAGAAAGAGCTAATATTAGTCACGAACTCGAGTACGCTAATAATTGTCAGTATTCTAATTCTAACTGAAATATTTAACTGTGATTCGTAAGCATCCAATTTGAACTAAATTCTATGTCATACTGCGAAATCAAACGTATTAGGCTCGATTCATACTTACAGCCGTATGTCCGTTCAGCCTGCAGAATGACGTCACTGGCAGTTGATCAGCCAGCGCATGTGACGTCATTATTTCGTCATTTTGTCGGCTGAACGGACATACGGCTGTAAGTATGAATCGAGCCTTATGCTTTCAGTTTTCACACTTCACTCTTTAATTCCTAATCAACTATTATACAATTACTTAGACAGACCCTCATGAATTTAAATCAAAAAACGAGCACATAACTAGTTTATCTAAAATTCGTTTGAAAGGAGTAGATTAAATTGTGTATAAGACAGCAGATGACTGCAGCAGCACGGTAAAATTTGGCGTCCTGCCGCGCTCCTAAATCAAACTATAGCTAATTGGGTTTCATGTTCAGCCCAATACCCGTGATCAGACCCATCTTATACCACGAGTACCACCATATACGTTGCACTCACATAAGACAAGAAGGCTTTAAAGTACCACTTATTACGCCCAATACATAATAGCGTTGCAAAGCAATCTATGCCGATCGTATTCTCGATCTCAGCTTTGTATCAATTAATCCGTTTTGATCATTTTAATCCCGCATTAATTCCTTTTTTAATCCTAGCGCAAGTCGATTTTCTCAATAGATTCGTCAATATCTTTCACAAAATCATATTGTATTAATTCAAACATCCAGAGTTTAGTATGCGTCAATTATGGGTTAAGTGACATCAAGTCCTTACTGGTGTCACAAATCTACCATAAAAAACTGTTCAATGCTTCAGTCCAAGTACGTGGCGCCTGATTCAAATTACTCTAAAATGAGATAACTAAGCGAGAGCCAGACGGTAATGTCAAGTCCGAGTAATGCAAGACACCTATGCCAGACTACTCTAAAATAAGATAACTAAACGAGCCACAAACGTCTGTACGAGGAAATGATAGCACAGGTTTTTGTTTTTAATTATAAAGTAAAATAAAAGTTACTTTGCAAGCCCAGTCTCATTGTGTTCATTGCACTGTTCATTAATATGCTCTGCAGGTCGGCCGTTTCTGATGCTAAAAAATACAAACGCAGCTGAAATTTGACTTATTTCTTACGAACTAAACTTCAAGAAATCGTCAGCAACGAACAATACTTACAGAACAGACTTTCAATACTTGACTTTTTTTTCTGTTCTAACAACAGTTAAAATTCCTAATATTGAATGAACTGTGGAATTCATACAATACAGACAGGCGAGTAATGACCAATCTAAGCAAATGTGTGAGTTTACATAACTAACAAAAGGTTGGTATGACATTCACACTAGGTTTTTGATTTTCAATAGAGAAATAAAAAATAGTTATCTGGCCAATGATCAAAAAGCAAAAGTGGACGCAACGACTAACTGATCTACCAGAAAATAAACTTATTTTCTGAGTCTAATAGAAACCTCAATCAATAAATCAATGAAATAAAAAAAGACAGCAGAACCACGATGAGCTCACCTTAATACAAGGCCATAAATGTAAATGCAAACACCAAGAATCATGGGAATCCACAGCAGGCGAACTAACAAGCCTTGCCACGCAAAATAGAAAGCGATTTTTTCGCCAAAATAGTCGCGAATTTTCCACAGTGGTTGAAACTTCCAAAATTTTGTCCATTTTTTGTTTAATTCTTTTCGGTCATCCTTTTGTAGATACGGAATCTTAAAAAGAGGTTACATACGTTACTCAAAGAAGCTATACAATTTCCAAAATATTAAAAGCTTAACCTTTAAACTATCAAATTTATTTACATAAATTGGAATTCCCACATTGGATAAATCTCCAAAACACTGAAAAAATGCTAAAAACTTATTATCTTACATTTTATCTGAAACTTTACCAGAAAACGTTTAGTTCAATAATTTTGAACAAACATGTAAAAGGGAGAAGACTTTTAAACACCAACTTCAGCATAGTAGTATTCGTCTTCTTCTGAAAGTTCCTTGAAAATAGGATCCTCGGCTGATTGGTCGTGCAGCACAAACGCGTCCAGATACACACGTTTCATTAACAAGTAAAGCAGACCTGCAATAAGGGACTTAGAGATAGTAAAAAATAACCATGCGATCCATAAAGGATAGAGTAAAGAAATCCTGTTGTTGCGATAACAATTTCAAAGACTAATAGATATGTCAGGTATGGTATAGTCAGCCTATAAGCAGTAATACGTCGCACGTATGTTAATTAAATAGCAATGTCAATGATGATTAATGATTAATTGTATTAAAAAGGTTTTTTTTCGCCACTTCACTTTCACATTTCGCCCTCGATTTTGAAATTGAATTTACATATAGAAAATCCGGATCCGGATCCGAGAAAATTTTTGCGCATCTATGTTAGCTGCTACTACGCCAAGTTTCAGCCTGATTGGCTTGATGTGGTTTGTGTTAGAACTGCCCAACTAAGGGCTACTTTTAGGCTTTTTTGCGTACTTTTGCGCACACTGACAAACGCACTGAACCAAAAGTGCACCTTCAAGCTTAATTGTTCTCATCTGAGGTTGGGGTGCCGTGGGGGAGTAACATAATACGTCAAAATAAGCAAAACTGGAGAACTTTGATTTTGACCTGGGTAACCCCCCCCCCGTTAAGTAGTCAGGTAGATCAGCATAACAATTTCGGGACGATTCGATCCAATCCTCATCACTAAATAATGTTTATATACCTCTTTTCTGTACAATCTCATCACCATTGCTGCGCCTATGCTTCTCTCTCTTAAAATCTTCGACGTCCAAATTGATCAAAATATGATGCACCTAAATACAAAACCAGTTATATAAATAGCTATTAGCAATTTATAGCTAAAGTAGAAGAAAGTCAAGCTTAAAATATACGCTGCTATGGCTTAAACGAGTCTTTTTCGTTATTTCCCCAATCCGGGATTTGGAATTTATTGGGCCAATTTACAGAATTTCAAATTCCGAACTGGGGGGAAACAACAGAAAACACACGTTAAAACCGCTGCAGCTTCAAATGTACTGGAGCCTGTTTCACGTTTAAGAAGAAATGAATTTTGTATTTCCATGAACAAAATTTCCAAATAAAGAGCCTTAAGAGGATTACCATGGAGGCTTGCACGCGACCCCAAGTGGATCTCATGGGACAGGGAGAACGGAGTGGATTTTGCTGGGGATTCGTGGGACATGTGGGATCCCCATCATGAAAGTATTAAACATCACAAAGAACCGTCTCGGTACTAAATTAACATTCCTACAGTACTGCATAGACTATTCTAAACAACTTACAGTACCTGGACAGCTTTTAGAAAGACAAGGCGTGGACTCACAAATTCTACTTCTGGACAGCTTTTAGAAAGACAAGGCGTGGACTCACAAATTCTACTTATCTTGAATCATACTTACTAATAAGCCACGTTTGGCACTGCTAAAGAAGGTAGTTTTGTTCTCATATCCTTCAAACAGATGCCCCTTTTCACTGTCGAACGGAGCACTGACATAATCCACCACTGAAACATAAAACCATCTGTAGCAGCTGTTTCCAAACTCCCAAGACATGTACAGCCAATCAATAGCTCAATGTTGGCCACCGAAGACAAAAAGATAAGCGCAGAACTGCTGAATTCCCAGAAATGAATATTTATCGACGCTTGAGTTTTTAAACGGTCTGTTTTTCACAGGGCTCAATGAAAACAAAACATGGCAAGAATACCTTCTGTTTCCGTTTCAAATCTATCTGTGATCTTCTTGAACCACTTTGTCAGCAGACCAGTCTTTTCGCCAGGTATTATGTCGCACTATAACAATGCAACGCACTAACAACAAACAACATAAACAAACAAACGTCACAAAATTCACTGATACATCAAGATAGATAGTACGGGAAGCACATTTAAGCATACGTCAAAGTGGGTTGATCATTCGCTACTGCGATCAGGATGACTTAGTTATTTTGACCACAGCGAAATAGCAACAGTAAAAAACTATAAATCTAAAAATTTATCTCACATCTTTCAGATTCATTTCCAACTTTACTCTTTCTGCTTCTTTCTCAAGTCTGTGAAAAGGACAGTAGATTTTCACAAAAATTCTATTCGCGTTTAGTTCTTTTTCAATTCGCAAGCCATCGCTAATCATTGCATCTTCGAAAAGTCGTCGATAAGACACACACGACGTATCTGTGGCAGCATAGACTAATACGTAGTCCACAGACGGATATTTGGATAATTTTAACGACATGGGGACCGTCTTCCAGAAGTTAATCAAAATGATTAAGTCGAAATGAAGGACAATTCATGATTGTTTTACACGCATAATCTAAGAGTCATTTTTAATACTTCGCAATTTTATTTGTTAATATCATACCCGCGTGAATGTAGTGACCCTATAATAAGAATATCGACAATGTTGGACAACTATACATCATTACGGTAACTTACCAAGCACGACTTAAAAAAATTACAGTAGTCGACCAGTTTTGCATGTTTTGTAATAGTAAACTTTTACAAAATATGAAAGAATAGAGTTGTAAAAAAATGGAAGATAGCGCGTCCCTGTCAATAATGTGGAGAACAGACAGACTACAGTCATACAGTGAAACGGGGTCCATATGTGAGGAGCCTAAGACCGAAATCTCTGACTTACGCTTGAGAACCCTCTGCAGTTTCCAGTGAACGATCAAAACTCCCCATAATGGTTTTGCAATATATATAATACAACATTAAATATGCATTTAAACAAATCCGACCTCCCGTGATGCTAACATTCAAAGTAACGGAAGACTTCCATATTCAAAGGAACACTAGAGAAAGAAAACGATGAAACTATGTATATAACTAATCGAGACTCGAGACTCAAGTGCTAACGCTGAGTACTGAACCAAAGGCAGCTATGCGTAATAGTGCCCCTCGGTTCAGCAAAGTGAATAGCGTACAGATGTGGAAATTAGACTTCGGCATCAGCTAAAAAATCAATTAGGTATGTTATTTTAAAAAAGGTACGTCAAAGTAGGTGGCGCGTTTAATTTTACGGCGCCGGTGGATAGTGGGTTATTCACGACCATCAAGCCGCGGGCTGACTTGGGCGCGGGTCGAAAAGTTTGACCCGCGTCTACCCCTGAATCGGCACTGGATTGAGTTGGAGTATCTAGAGTAAAAAGTTTAGAATCATACATATGTAAGTATTTCTTGAGAATAAAGTTCGCAATCGGGTCAGGTCGGGTCGAGCGAGGCGGGTTGGGCCTGCTCGGGTCCTGTCAAAATTTGTCGACCCGCGGGCTGAACAGGTCAGTTCGGGTCAAAACTTTTGGGTATAAATCCTAGATTTTGACCTTAAATTATGCCATTTTGACGATTTTCTTAAGCTAATGGACTCATGGCAAAATGGCTACTAGACTGGAGATTCACCTACATATCACGAAAAACTAATAACAAAAAATTTACAAGAACTTTTTGTGTGTTGTGTTTGAGAGTTCGTATAGCAGCTTGACGATAAGTCGGGTTGGTTTGGGTGGGTCGGGTCGGGTCGAAAAACCTCGACCCGTTGTGAACTCTACTTGAGAAGTACATTGAATTGAACTTGCCGGTTTATTTATGATAATCTATTCCAGATCCAGTGTCATGTTTCAACGGCTGAATATGCACTCAGGGGCCTGTTGCTCAACTTTACAAGTCTTAGAATTGTAACAATTGTAAGTGCAAAATCAGGTGATTCGTTACGAATTCATTATATAAATTTATTACGAATCACCTGATTTTGCACTTACAATTGTGAGATTTGTAAAGTTGAGCAACAGGCCCCAGTATATATATTTTATACAAAATTATTAACGTAGTCAACAAGCACGTCTTGCGAGTAAAATTAAACCAATTTCCGATGGATATCGTTGTGACATGCTTAGGTACGATGCGGAGGATATTCTTCGAATATAATACGCGGCACCAAAATTCTTAAATCCAACAAATTTAAAATGTAAGCCGCAACATGTTTTTTAGCAGCAGTTTGCTTTCAGACTCTTCGACAGTTTTTTAAGCTAAAAAGTTAATGCGCAAAGATCGTTCATAATGAGCAAAACACAAAGTTAAAACCGTGTCTTAGAAGCTGCGCGTTTTGTCCCAATGTCAGTTGCAAAAGTATCCAAAGTCAGGTCAAAAACCGCTATGCAGGTAAGCCCTGAGACGAAACAGGGCGTAAATTTTGCGACTACTTGCGGTACTGTGGATGTTTGAATCGCGTTCTATTCGTAATGAAATCACGTATTTAGTTTTCTCTCAGACCAGCAATTTTTGTTCCTTCTAGAGAAGGAACTATTGTTTTGAAATCAACTCTGCGTAGTGTAAAAGTAGCAGTCACATGTTGGTCAGCGCATATGATTAACGTGTAAAATCAGTATGGGATCCGACAGCTCTTCTTTTGAAGACAAGTCGTTTTTTATACAATTTTTAATGAAATAATAGGCAACAACACCTTTGCACATATATTAAGCTGTCAATTTGTTAGAGTTTTGTGATTTAAAATTTTATCGTATGGTAAATTTTCAGACTAGATACACATGCTAATCACGTGATTGTCTAGACTGACGTTTGTTTTCGTCCTTTCTTTCTACATATTGATAACCAAACATCGCTACGCATCGAAGCGGAGTGGTCGAGTGGTCAAAAGCGCTAGTAATGAAATCTATTAAAGGTTACATCACGGGTTCGACCCCCAGGCTCCAGGTGTTTTTTTGCAAAAATATTACACAACTTTTGTTTGCAAAAACCGTTTTGACAAAACATTTCTGTCAAAATATACAATAAGATATTTTTGGCAACATGGCATGTGTTTTCGACAAATTTGTTGAATTCAACACCTATCAAGCACTAAAACTAAATCAAGTAAAGTTACACATGTATTACTGCTTTCTGTTTCTATACATGGAAGATGGAAAAAAACAAAAGTAAAGGAGAAGCTGAGATCTTTTGGGTAAAATAAGCAGAATTTTAACTCGGCGAAGGAACCTTACCCCCTTTTGGGGCCTGCTTGTTTGATTAGACGCTAGTTCCGCCGTTGACAATATTGTCTGTCACACAGCTCCATTATTGCATTCATGCTCCAAAGGCATGCTTTGCCAATGGCTTCTGGATCTCAAAATATCCTGATATCGACGCGCTGATATTCAATCTAGGAAACATTCTTGAGACAGATTACGTTATATATATTATGTACTACCTACTGTGTCTGTGTGCAAAAGTTTCCAGCAATTGACACACACTACACACACACATACACACACACATACACACACAAACTTGCCGCCACACAATGCATAATATGCGAGCGTAATAGCCACTATACATGTTCACTGCACATTATATGCTGAGATCCACGAATCGCACACACGGTGAACACAGCACACAGTACACACACGCTCACACAAATAATGAATTTTCACGACCTACCAATTTTTGCACAGCTATTAATTAACACAGTGAGCACGAGATACGTGCTAAAGTGAGCGTTTGTAATATAGTATATACGCGGCGGCTGGGGCCGCCGCGTAAAAACAAGGTTTTCAGAAAGTTAAACTCAGCTGAATGCTGCACATGACATGAATACAATCACGATCAAGAAAATTATCACATTCATACAAATTCAAACAGGTGCTTTGCTATTTTAACTGCTCAGCTTTTATAGTTCCATACTTCAATAAGATAGTGAGAAAATTCCCTATATACCGCTCCTGTGACATTAGTAGGTATAATCTTTTTGAGGCTAAAATCGCCAGCCTACCTTCGCCAAAATTATCTCTAAATCTGCAATAAATGGGAAAATTTTGTAATAATGATTTTGAAAAACTGTGTGGCAAAAATGCTTAAACAAAAAGAGTTGTCTGGAACGGAT
The DNA here is from genome assembly GCA_030248245.1 of Trissonchulus sp. WLG1_4. Lineage (NCBI taxonomy): Eukaryota > Metazoa > Nematoda > Enoplea > Enoplida > Ironidae > Trissonchulus > Trissonchulus sp. WLG1_4. Next base: position 12,296 of record JASANF010002752.1, on the reverse strand, counting down.
CTGTAATGAACACGTGCATGTGCAGAGAGCCTATTTTAAACCTCTGACGCGGAGAAGTACTGAAAAGTGAAAAATAAAATTCATTTCGCGATTATATATATTTATGGTTCACCATATATATACGCAAAACATGCTGCAGGTAGTTCAATGTTCTTGTAGCCTTTGATCTTATAATTTATTATAAAATGAGATGTACATAATGAATTCTGTCCATAGTCAGCTGTTGAAACGACAATAACTATTACGTTAAATCAAGAGAGTACGTAATAGGATCCTATTATGTACTCTATTATTATTATTAGTAAGCCTATTATGTACTCTTGGTTAAATATATATAAACTAGAAATTGTATAAGTCAATATAAAAAATGTATGATCTGAGTCCTGCATGGGAACTGGAAGTGGCGGTTACTATGCAATCAAATAAATTATATTTTATACGTAAATCAATAGGTGTAATCAATGTAAATCAATACGAGTATCAATCAATGAACATTTTTGTAGTGACAATCATTGTCATAAATCTTCGGTAACTTTATTTAAAAACCACATAGTTGATTAATTAAAGGTCTCTATAGTTTCAGTGGAGAAATATATGTATATTTCAGTTTGGCTAAGGCAAGTTTTACACTATATATTCTGAAATATTGTAAAATCTAATCGTATTTAAAAATCTCTATTGAATAAAGTTGAAAGTGAGGTAGTTGAACAAAAGTGGACTAAAAAATGCTGTGTAAGGCAGATTAAAATGTATGTAATGAATATATTGAGGACTTTTTAAGGCCGTCGCGTCAAAATGCCTCTTTCGTCAAAACAATGTTACTACCCTATACACCAAACGTATGATTATTAGGTTCCTAAATTCATTAAGAGCTATATACTAGATCCAGATTTTGTTACAATATTGTAAGACGTGTAGTAGTCAGCAGCTCAGTACCTAATACTTATTGATAGTGTATTTAAGTGAGTACAAAAAAGTATCTAGTATATACAACCAGAGAACCAGAATTGATTGTAACCGAGTTCATGTCTAAGCCAATATAAACGGCTGATGATAAAACTAAGTGCTGTACATAACCATTCTAACAAACAACAGCATAAGGCTATAATCTTAGAAGCCTAGTAGCTACTATAGTAGCTTGAAAAGCTGACAGTGATGTTTTCAGATGAGTTATAAATGAAGAGTCTGGCTTTGCCTGTGCAGCTTAGCGCAAACCAATTGTCATGACGACCAAAATCTACAGCAGGACTTGCATATGATTACTTTTGTTGCCTATTGTGTAAATATATCACATAATGTCCCCGCTGTCTATTCTGAAAGCATTGTATTGTCGCTACTGCATGTGCTCCATAATATCGAGTGGATCAGTAATTTTTACGCGGCGGCCTCAGCCGCCGCGTATATACTATAGTACAAAAGCTTATTTCACATGTATCCTGTCTCACAGTGTAATTTTGCACTGGATACCAAGCTAGGTCCTAAAAATGCACTAATTGTGTGTGTGTGTGTGTACTGGGAAGTGTGTGACATGCTGCATAGTCTCAGGTGTTGCGTATTTATACAGTTCTGTAGCCCCGTCTATGTAAATATGTAAACTGTAGCATACAACGAGCAGACAGCCGCTGTAATCCATACAGCAATAATTCCACACAGTAATAATCAATAATAATAACAGTGTGGGTCGTGTATAAATATATCATGTACATGGGCTAGCGATAGATAGGTATCGTTCAGTGCAGTCTTCTAGGTTAGATAGGCTGCTCGTGCAGCGCAGTAGTTTATAGTTGCTGTTTGTATAATTGAGTTGTTTTTTACGAGGCGGCCTCAGCCGTGGTTTACTATGTATAATGCACAACGATATTACTTTTTGTCTCAAAACACATTCCTGCTTGGTCTAAAGCAAATTTAGGCTCGATACAGCCGTATGTCCGTACAGCCGCCAAACTTACTAAATATGCCACGCTACTAGGGTGATCAATTTGTGGCTTGATTTTTTGTAAGTAAGTTTGTCGGCTGAACGGACATAACGGCTGTAAGTATGAATCGACACTCGACAGATAGCATTTTGGCCATTAGTCATCCTTTGCTATATAGATAATATTTGTGACTTTTTATTAGATGACCAAATAAAACAGCTAATATACATACAATGAAATGCCGTGTGTACTAAAGTCTGACAATAAATAGATGCGCCACTCACTAATTTTAGTGGCATGACTTATGCTACTACTTGCTGTACTCTTATAGTAAAAATCTATTCTTTTCGTAACAAAATCACATGTTACGTTTTCTGAAGAGGTGCAACTTTTTTTGTCAGACGTTAATGTCGCAGATGAAGTACAAAAAATGTTATAATAAAGCATTTAAAAACTATTCTTAAAAATTTGTTGTTTTTAAGAATTTTTTTCAAATGTCTTATCATATATGAAAGCTTCCCTAGAGTAAATTTATTAGCTTCCTAATTAAAAAATTTTTTCACAAAAGCGTTCACAGAAAAATTTGGCTAGAAACCATATTGCATCTTGACATGTGAACTGTTGGCTTTAAAAAATTTTAGTGCCGCGTTCTATATTCGAAGAATATCATCGGCATGTAGAAGCATGTCGTGACGAAGTCTGTCTAAATTTACTTTAACTTTACTCGCAAAACGTGCTTGTTGATAAAAGACAATCCATATCATATAAACAGTCTCCGGCATTACTAATGCCCACATAATAGGTTCAGCTAGCTAGTCAAAAGCTGCTGGAAATATTTACGCGCTATAAGTGGCTAAAACTAAAGATTGAGTTAGAAACAAAAAGTTAACATGACTTTTAAAATAACCGGCTGATTGAGCAATCATTCAATCTCATATAAAGATACAGCGGAGTGAATCAGTGATTTCAGACAAATAATATAATAACTAACCTGTCTACACGTCCACGAACCAAGTCAACCCGACCCGAAGTCAACCCTACTAGATTACGAACTCTGCATATACTGAGTACAAATTAGATGCCTAGTAGCCCATGTGAATAATGATGTGCAAACGTTTGGTGACATTCAACCTGGTTAAGAAATGACATCACAGTTTTCTTTCCATGCTAGATGCCTAAGGTATGCATCAGAAAGAATCAGAAACCATTTTCCATAAGGCAATGTGAAGCTTTGCAACACGGTTTTTTTTGCTCAAATTTGTGCTCATTTGAGCATTGGAACATAAAAATGAGCATTGAAAAATAAAAATGAGCATCGAATGAGCATTGTTGCTATTAAAATTGACGAAAATTAAAAAAAAGACGTCACCAGGATAAAAAATTGAGATTCTGAAAAATTTCCCCGAGTCATGTTACACAAGTGTCGCGCCCCTTTAGTTTTTCCGGTGGGTCGGAACTTTTTTCGGGATGTCCCAGATTGATACAAATAAGACCTTAAAATTGTTTCTCTATTTATGATGCCAAGTAGGGAAGTTCATGACCATCACTTTATTTTTCATAGATTTTTGTCTCAGCTTATGTATCCAGTAGTCAGTATATCAGGCTACGGGCGCAGCCACGTGGTGAATCCCCCGGTTGGATCCGCGAAACAAAAAAATTTTCACAGTGCTCGAAGTTGCGCACAAAAATGCTGATTATTAAGCAAAAATGGCTTTTTCCTGCATGTTTCAAAGGTCTGTTTTCTTAAAAATTCGGCATGTTTTATTGGGGGCTGCCGCCCCTTTGCAAACTTGCTATATTTTCAAAAAAATTGTCCTAGGTACGATTTCTTTTTTCTCAAAATTCTGATTACGTACGACCTGGATACAGGACGTATATTATCAAGGGCGTACCGCCCCTCCTTTTGGTCAACTCATAAGAAAATATCAACAAGGGTCCCCTCTTCGATTTTGGCTCGCCGGAAATTCCGATACGTCTCCAATTGACCAAACTTGGTCCAAAAATCAAAATTTTCTCTAATCTTTTTCTGGGGGCTGCCGCCCCCAAACCCGTGCAACTCTGTGGCTTCCTATTCCTTATTGTTATCTTTCGTCGAAGCCTATGCATGTATATAACACGAGTACATTATGCTGCATTTGCATGTCTACACGTACACAGTACACGAGTATATTATGCTACATTTACTTGTGTAATACACTGTCTGATGGACGTTACCATCTTTTGTTTTAATTTTTGTCGGATAAAATTTCTAATACGTCTCTATGTAGTTGACCACATTCGGTCCAATTATTTAAAAAATCGTCAATTTTTTCTGGGGGCTGCCGCCCCCAGACCCCTGGAGCGTTGTGGTTTAATAATCTTGCGTTTGTAAAGCGTTTTATAAGCGTTAAAATTGCCAAAAAGGGCAATTTGATCCAATGCCAAAAATCGAAAAGTCATTCCCCTCCGAAATTTTTTTCTGGGTACGCCACTGAGCACTCGCCCCACAGAATTCCTCAGTTCTACATTGTGTTGTCTTTACTAAATATATACTTCGACTTGTAACGGTTACATACCTGTCATTTTAGCAATGCAACAGTGCAAAAAAACGTTAAAATTTTTTGAGCATTCGAACTTAAAAATGAGCATCGAAATTTAAAAATGAGCACAAATTGAGCATTGGCCGTTTTGAAAAAAAAACCCTAAGTATATTGATGGCAAAACTACCACCGATTTAAAATCTTCGTTAGTTTGAACTTTCCGCCGACGTCGAAACAGCAGCCTCCTCTGGCAATCTGTCTCTTGAGTCCTCTAAGAATAGAGGTAGCCCATATAAGATACATAATTCAAGCCACGGCAAAAAATGTGATTTTGATTAACCAATTTTAATATACTACAACGAAACTGATACAAATTACTTATTAGTTAATAACCGAATTTAAAAAACAACCAATAGACTCTAAACTGTACAAAAGAACGAAAATTCGTGCGAGCGATAAATTAAAAATGCGGGGAAAAGTTTTTGCAAACTTTCACCTCACAAAGCTATATATATGCTATGTCTATAATTTTCAGGCTTAGGATAAATGCATACATAGAAAGACAGCATTATTGTGAAAGTGAAAACAATCGTCATTCGTCAAGCTGTAAATGAACACAGCCTTTACCTGAAAGTTGAAGGGTGCAAATGTGGAATGCATAATTGCATAAGCCTAGCATGTGAACCTGTGTCAAGTTTTTGATTACGACATTGTTTTTGTGAGATTGACCTTTCAGACTGGACATAGGGCGGTTCTAAATTGCCAGTTCCGGGCTCCAAAGCCGATTTAACTTATTCTTACTTCCAAATCACGTCAGTCGACGCTGTAATGCTTTGAAACTTGAAGTCTTTCAAAATCAATATATATAATATTTCCATCACTATTAAACAGGCGTCGTCGAGTGAAGTCGCCAAAACAAGCCGTCTATATTAAGGAGGGGCTATATACCTGTAAAAGTGAAAATTTTAGGTTCTCCGATTCGATTCAAATTTGCACACAATGTAGCTCCAGGGTAGGCGCGTCGCAGATAGAACAAACTGGAACCAATGCTTTTGCCAATTTTTTACTAGGGGCTCCCAAAAATTCAATTTTACGCGTAAATCAGAGGCACAAGTTTTTTGTGCTCACAAAGCGTTCCTTTACTCGAAATTTTTGTTAATACTGACGAAGCTGATTTTTGCATGATTCGATAGCCTAACATCATATCTCAACCTCTATGATCCGTTTTTTTAAATTTTTGCCCATGACCTGAGCAAATGTAACTAAAATTTGGCGGGCCCAAAAAACGGCCATTTTTTCATATTTCGCCCTCGATTTTAGATTTGAAAATACATATCGAAAATCCCGATCATACAATTTTGCGCTTACATGTGGGCTACTACTATGCCAAGTTTCAGCCTGATTGGCTTGAAGTGGTTTGTGCCAGAACTGCTCAAGTAAGGGCTACTTTTGGGCTTTTTGGCGTAAATTTTTTAAATTTTTGCGATCCAAGACTCAAAAATTCTTTCATGGAACACTTTCTTCAGCTCAGAAAATAAAAAAACCGCATTTTGAATAACATTTTAAACTTTTTTAACAAAATTTTTTTTTAAAACTTGCTTTTTTGAAGTCCTGAGGTCAAAACGAGTCCATTGGTGCAAAAATTATTCAAATCGGCTCTGTAAAATTCTAAATTCCGGACTGTTGGGGGAATAACAGAAAAGACCCCTTCCCCCCACCCTTGGGTTAAATAAAGGTACCACCAGTTATGGAAGTGCGAACACGTTGAAAGAGTGAGCAAACACTATTGGTCGCAGCGAAAAAATATCAACTAAATGATCACCACCGATAAACTTTTCAAACTAGAACACTTTGACTGAATACTTTATTTTAAACAACCAACTGGAACCAACAAAACAAACACTTTCACTAACATAAGAAAGATAGCTGTACAAACAATAATAAAATAGTATATATCTATATAGTTGTTAAATACCATTGACGGACTCAAGTTATTTTCTTTAAATTTTAATTATTACAAGATAAACTCCAGTGGTGACTGACACGAAAACGCTCCGATCATAAATTTAAATGTTAATAACAAACAAGTCGGGTGACATCAACGGGTTGCCGACAGTGGGTAGAGGACCCTCTATTCTAAGCAAAGGACCCTCTATTCTAGGTAGAGGTCCCTCTGTTTGTGTTCCGGGGCCCAAATTACCCCTAGGGACGTCAAAATCCCAATTTCGAAAATTTGACCCCTGGGGACCCCCTGGGCAGGGTGCCCTAGGGGGGTCATGGAAGGGTCCAGAGGGGTCCTAGACGAAAATGGACCTCGGATTCGTGTTCCGGGGCCCAAATTACCCCTAGGGACGTCAAAATCCCAATTTCGAAAATTTGACCCCTGGGGACCCCCTGGGCAGGGTGCCCTAGGGGGGTCATGGAAGGGTCCAGAGGGGTCCTAGACGAAAATGGACCTCGGATTCGTGTTCCGGGGCCCAAATTACCCCTAGGGACGTCAAAATCCCAATTTCGAAAATTTGACCCCTGGGGACCCCCTGGGCAGGGTGCCCTAGGGGGGTCATGGAAGGGTCCCGAGGGGTCGTAGACGAAAATGGACCTCGGATTCGTGTTCCGGGGTCCAAATTACCCCTAGGGACGTCAAAATCCCAATTTCGAAAAAATTTGACCCCTGGGGACCCCCTGGGCAAGGTGCCCTAGGGGGGTCATGGAAGGGTCCAGAGGGGTCCTAGACGAAAATGGACCTCGGATTCGTGTTCCGGGGCCCAAATTACCCCTAGGGACGTCAAAATCCCAATTTCGAAAATTTGACCCCTGGGGACCCCCTGGGCAGGGTGCCCTAGGGGGGTCATGGAAGGGTCCCGAGGGGTCGTAGACGAAAATGGACCTCGGATTCGTGTTCCGGGGTCCAAATTACCCCTAGGGACGTCAAAATCCAAATTTCGAAAATTCGACCCCTAAAACCCACTTTTTACACCCCCTAATGGCTGAAACATAAACCCAACAGGTTTCGTCCATACACACCAGATCCAGTTTTCAAGGTCACGTGACCCGGCCCCCCGAGGGGCCACGAGTCCATCAAGTTGGGGGGTGCAAGTACTCAAGGGGGGGACCCTTCCACCAAAGTTTGGTTCATATCCATAAAGCATTTCACACAAAAAAGTGGCAACATAAGAAGCCAAAGGATTAATTACATAATAATAATATTAACAAGTCGGGTGACATCAACGGGTTGCCGACAGTGGGTAGAGGACCCTCTATTCTAAGCAAAGGACCCTCTATTCTAGGTAGAGGTCCCTCTGTTTGTGTTCCGGGGCCCAAATTACCCCTAGGGACGTCAAAATCCCAATTTCGAAAATTTGACCCCTGGGGACCCCCTGGGCAGGGTGCCCTAGGGGGGTCATGGAAGGGTCCAGAGGGGTCCTAGACGAAAATGGACCTCGGATTCGTGTTCCGGGGCCCAAATTACCCCTAGGGACGTCAAAATCCCAATTTCGAAAATTTGACCCCTGGGGACCCCCTGGGCAGGGTGCCCTAGGGGGGTCATGGAAGGGTCCAGAGGGGTCCTAGACGAAAATGGACATCGGATTCGTGTTCCGGGGCCCAAATTACCCCTAGGGACGTCAAAATCCCAATTTCGAAAATTTGACCCCTGGGGACCCCCTGGGCAGGGTGCCCTAGGGGGGTCATGGAAGGGTCCCGAGGGGTCGTAGACGAAAATGGACCTCGGATTCGTGTTCCGGGGTCCAAATTACCCCTAGGGACGTCAAAATCCCAATTTCGAAAATTTGACCCTTGGGGACCCCCTGGGCAAGGTGCCCTAGGGGGGTCATGGAAGGGTCCAGAGGGGTCCTAGACGAAAATGGACCTCGGATTCGTGTTCCGGGGCCCAAATTACCCCTAGGGACGTCAAAATCCCAATTTCGAAAATTTGACCAATTTGACCAAATGCTTCCATGAAGTCAGCCATATTACTGTGATCCTTACACAAAACAGTTTTTACTCTATCAGTGACCATGGAGCCGGCAATATGGGTCTAAATCTGAAATTTATTTTATTCTAAAATTTTATTTTGCGTTTTTCGGTATATAAGTCAGCGTTAACGTGTAGCTTTTTTGGTATCAAATAAAAGCCCTTCTTCTGCTCTATCTAACTACGAAAACCGGAATCATTTACGTGGTCCCTGAAAAAAGTTATGCCCAAAAGTTCTTTTTCGAAAACATTTTGTTCGAAAAAATTCCTCCGCTAGCAATACGTAACTGAACGAAGTAAAAAAAAAACTACGTATTGCTGAATAGGAAAAATGACAAATTTTTACGTGAAAAGTTAAAATAAAAAAAAGAATAAATTTGTTGGCGTTTTTTATTGTCTTAATAGACAAAGAAGTTAAGGTCAAGCTACTAATCTAGTAAAATATTTCACTCGTTTAATTTTTGTTTTTTAGTGATGGGCAAAACTACTTAATGCGCCTCTTGTCTTTCAGTTTTTGTTCATCAGCTCATTGACTGCCGATTTTGTCATCAATCGTGCATTTTTAGTTAATTTTCGCAAAAATTTCTTAGCTGTAACAGCACGAAAATGGTTTACTACAAATCTAATTAGTTGAGGTACTGCTCTACTGAAAATCCATCCAGATATCCCATACAAAGCAACAGATCAAACACCAGTTCGTTGAAGAAGTGCTTTTGGTCCTACTTCAACCCTAAGAAGACCCGGTTTACACTTTTCCTTATCTTAGTAAGTAACTTATCAGTTTTTCCTTGAGCAGTTTTAAAACACTACATGGCCAAATTAGCCAATTTTTCGCACAAGAAATTTTGGTGTCCAGTCCAGTCCAGTTTGTATGCAAGAAATTATAATATCGAACGATTTTATCAACGTTACGGTATATGTATGTAGCCAACAGAAAATTGTCCGTGTTTTTCTGTCCGTGTTCTTTAGGACTAGGGAATCGGGATTGAGCCGCCGCTCGTGGTTTCGTAATTACTTTTCAGTTTGGGATTGCGCATCAGATAGCTAGAAATGTAGTCAATAGCTAAATTATTGGGTATCTTAAAGTAGGTGCAAAAGAAGAAACAGAAAGAAAAAGAAAATGCCAAAGCCATAAGCCTTAAGCCTAAGCCCTAACTAAGCTCATACCTAAGTCTGAGCTTGAAACCTAATCTAAGGACAAATAGGGCAAATCTGAAAATGTGCAACCGTTACAAGTGTTATACAACAGGTATGAAAGATCTTCCAATCTTTAAAAATTTCAAATTTCAAGTTCCAATAGCCAAAACTTGCTATAATACCTATATTATAGCTATAATATGTTAGTAATATTATGCTATAATATGTATAGTTAATACCTAGCTAATGCCTAATATGTATGTCAGTTTGGGCCTTCTTCTAAAATGGACTTAATTGAATTTGACTTAACTGGACATAATTAAGTCCGGAATTTTGGAATGCAAAATCGGTCTTAAGGGGGTAGTGTCGTTTTCGTGGTTTTTGACATTTCAGTGTAATTTTTGCGCCCACAGAACTTAAGCTAAAAACGGACTACGGCTTCGAAACTTTAACCACATTATCTTTAGGAAAATATCCCCACCCGTTTTTTTCCTTTTCTAAAAATAGTTTGTAGAGTCGGTGTTATGGGCTTTTGAAAATTTTAGAGAAAGTCAAATTACGTTATTTTTGCACGAAAATGTCATTTTCTCAACGTAGAAACGACTTATCAACTATATCAAACGGGTGGGGATATTATGTCAGTGCATACAAAAAGTTTAGTAGTTGTTGGCTGATCTTGAGTTTCATAACTGTGGCGCAAAAATTAGTCAAAAAAACCGCTGATGGGGTGTATTCAAATGATAGCAGGAGTAAAATTGCAAAAGATAATCTGCTTTTAAATATAGTTTTTTTAAAGCTAGAAGGTGTAAAAAAATGTAAAAAAGACCGTTCTAGTTTTTGTTGAGGTTAAGTGCAGTTATGGTAGTTTAAAAAAACACCTAAAAACGCAATTACCCCCTTAAGTGTTAAGTTTTTTTAAAGCTAGAAGGTGTAAAAAAATGTAAAAAAGACCGTTCTAGTTTTTGTTGAGGTTAAGTGCAGTTATGGTAGTTTAAAAAAACACCTAAAAACGCAATTACCCCCTTAAGTGGACTTAAGTGGACTTAACGCTGCCAGTGGACTTAATTAAGTCCATTCGCATTTCTAAAATGTCACCGTACTTAAATTTAAGTCCGATCGCATTCCAAAAATAACAGTGGACTTAAGTTGCCGCTGGACTTATTTAAGTCCGACTTAACTTTTGCACGTTTCTAAAATGGACTTAATTAAGTCCACTTAAGTCCGCGGACTTAAATTTACACGTATTTTGGTGGATTTCAAGTCCGCGTAACTTTACGCGGACTTAACGGATTTAAGTGCTTGATAGCTTAATCGTTTATAACTTTTGACATACTTGATCGATTTAGATGATTCATATGTCAAATGATAGCTAATTAAATGAGCTTTTTGATGACATACTTTTTAAGTTTTTTTATTTTTTTAAAGTTACTATATGGCCGATATTTGGTCTTTTTCAGTCGATTGCTGGCATTTTTATGGAATCTATGATTTTTTTGCCTGAAATTTCAAGTTTAGAGCTGATAACCGTTGTAGGACTGAATAAGTTTGTAATAACATAATTTTCTTATAAAGCTTAAAAATTCTGTACCACTAACGAGTGTAGTAAATGTGGGTTTTCAGACTTACGCTTTGTCAAATATGGTTGAAAATAATCCAGACTATAGTGACACATAAATCCTGCTGAAAAATAATACGACGTTTAATTACATGGTGTGGAGCAGTCATTATTTGACCAAATTCGTTGTCCTATTGTATTTCTTGTTATGGGCACTTTTGTAGTTTTTGATTGGCCGGGTGTTAGTGATTACTCGTCTTATGATTCATCACGTGGTCCAGGTTTGTCATTTTTAGCCAATGACATTTGAGTCTTTACTATGTCTCGACCAGAGTGCTGCATCATCTTACATTTGCGTCTGCATTTTCGAAAACAACATAATAGTCTGTTTTTGCATGTGTGAAGTTGATTAAGAATTAACGAAATGTATAAGTAAAGTAAAGTAAAGTCCTTGTCCCTGTCTTTATATATGGGTGATTGATTCATACTCCTTGAGGACAGAGGAACAGTATTTTACACGTGAAATAATGCTCAAACTCAATTGGATTGACTGCGTTTCGTTGAAAATAACTTAAAAGTATATTAATCGCATTTGCTAATCAAAGTAAAACTGAAATTAAAATAGCGCAGAACGGGATTCGATCTGTGGTTGCCCGATTGAAAAGCAAAAAGCTTACCATCTAGACTGCCAAGGAACTCAAAATGATGTCGTAAAAGTGCTTTATAATCTAGTGAAAATTTTTAGGGTTTCAGAAGTATATAACATTTCAAATTTTCACGCAAAAAAATGCTCAGAAACACATTTTCAATTACGCAACACAAACTAGCAGTTTTTTTCCACAAATCGGCCTGCAACTGTCTGATTGGCTGTTCTTGGTGTCACATGTAATATGCCTCAATTTGATTGGCTGACGTACGTAAGACTGCTTCAGAACTGTCCCAAAGATGCATGAGTGAAAGTACATATGAATTAATCGCAGGTTAAGAACAGTATCGAAGTCTAAATCAATCTGAGGCCAATGACGAACCACAAGACCATACTGAACACAGAGACAGCCCTTAAACGCGGGCATACACCAGCCTTGAACAATTGTTTATACAGTTATTACAACTTTTTAAAGTTGTTCAGGATGTAATTTTAAAATATAAAAGCATAAAAAATTTCAACAATTACATGGCTGAAAAGCGCAATTTGTG
>JASANF010002751.1:0-34511 GCA_030248245.1 Trissonchulus sp. WLG1_4 | reverse complement strand
TTTATTCACAAGCAGGAAAAAAAAAGATAACACAATCCAAAAAAAAACAAAAACAACAACAAAAAAAAAGCCAAACAATTCAGTAAAATAAACAGGCATAAATTGCACCACAAGATTAGCACACAGCAGAAATAAATGAGAGTTCAAGGCGGGTACAGAAGTAAACTGAATACATAAAAAAATAAAAAAGGAAATTACTCTCTTACAAAGGATAACAGAAACTCATCAATTTCATCCAAAATAGATTTGAAAGCATCAGGTGTCTTAGCACTCCAAACATTTTTACCCGATAAATGGAGGGAGTTCCAGGCAGCAATAACCCTGTAGCTGAAAAAATGTTTTTCCAACTCAGTTCGACAAAGAGGATGATTCAGTTTCCAGACATGACCTCTGGTTTCAGTGACATTAGCCAACATAAAAAAATCCGAAAAATGTACATCAACAACATCAAAAAGCATTTTAAAAACCATCACTAAATTGAATTTTAGGCGTCTCAACGATAATTTTTCAATTTTCAAAATCTTACATCTGGTTTCGTAATCGTAACCTGGCATCGCTCTTCTAGTAAAATTTCGCTGAACAGATTCAAGCTTCCTTATATCAGACAGTAAAGTTGGACTCCATACAACACTAGCATATTCCAAACAACTACGAACATAAGACTTATACAGATTCACCAGAAAACAAGTATTTTTAGTCATAAATGCACGAAAGATTAGATTTACTAATCTGTGACCCTTAGCTGATATCATTCTGCAATGCTCAGAAAACTTTAAATTTTGAGAAAAAATAACACCAAGATCTTTAAAAGATTCCGACGTGGGGATTTTTTGGCCATTAATAAAATACTCGTGCTTTGGACTAGCGTAACCAAAATGAACTACAACAGATTTTTGAAATGCAATCGAAAGTTGCCACATCTCAGCCCACTGCACTATCCTTTCTAAATCATTCGATAAATTTGCAGACCCACCTGAAGGTGAAAAGGACAAGTATAACTTTACATCATCAGCATAAACAAGAACATTTGACTCTAAAACCACATCAATCAAATCATTTATAAAGACCAAAAACAAAGTCGGACCTATGACTAACCTTGTGGCACACCACTAGTTGCCTCAATCCAATCAGAATAAACTTCACCAACTCTTACCCTCTGTTTTCGATCCGAAAGAAAATGCTTCAGCCAAGATAGTAATGGGTCAGAAACTCCTAAGGTTTGTAGTTTTAAAACTAATTTTTGATGGGAAACACTGTTAAAAGCTTTTTGAATATCTAGATAAATTACATCTATGCACTTTTTCACACGAACTGCCTTAAACATATCCTTTAAAATCACAAGCAGTTGAGTAACAGTGGACCGGCGTTTCATAAAAGCATGTTGCTGAGACGATATAATATTTTGTCCACGAATAAAATCAAGCAAGGCATTGTTCACAATGCGTTCCAAAACTTTACAAGCAACTGAAGTTAAAGATACATCTCTGTACGAAATAGGGTCTGCTCTGGAACCCTTCCCTTTGTAAATGGGGCAAATATTAGCTTTTTTCCAAACTTCTGGTATGTAACCAAGTCTAAGCGACAAATCATAAATGATACACAACGGTTCAGCTAAAGGGGCAGCAAGCAGTCGAAAAAAGATGGGAGGCATATTGTCTGGACCTGCTGAAAACTTATACTTTTGACGTAGAAGTGCTTCAAAAACAGCAATAACATCAATTTTTACCTCACTTAGACATGACTGATGACCAAAATTATTATACACAGCAGGCAACAACCCATTATCGACAGAAAACACAGTACCACAATAGTTATTCAGCATAGTTGCCTTCTCAATATCGCTTGAAGCTACAGTATCATTCAAAAACAAAGTAGGAATGGTGTGACGGTTCTTTAACTTGTAGTTAGCATACGAGCAAATTTTTTTTAGATTATGCGTTTCTACTAAAGTTCGCTCAAATTTAGCCAAAAATTGTTTTTCAGCATTTGTCACAGTCTCAGTTAGTCGAAAATATTCAACTTTAGCAAAATTGTTAAAATCCCGTGTCCAAGTTTTAAATGCATTTACCCTTCTAGCTCTCAAATTTAAAATGTAATCAGGCCATTGCAAATCATACGCATTAAAAAGTTTCAAAGGAACATACATCTGCACAGCAGTATATAGAAAATTACTGAAAATTTTCCAAAACAATTCCACCGGATGTGAACTGACTAGATTTTGATCTTGCCAAAAAATAGTAGACCAGAAAACATTACTAAAAAAAGAAGACAAACCTTTCAAGTCACAATTTCTGTAATCTCTACGCCAAATTAGCTTTTGTACAGTTTTGGTACAAAGCAACTTGAAACGAATTATTAAATGGTCTGAAGTGGAAAAATGTTCCCCAATTTCAACATTCTTTATTAACTGGGCTTGATTGCAAAAAACTAAGTCAAGAATTCTGGGTGGCGTTAGTCTCGTAGGCTTAAAAACACAATTTTCAAAACCTAAACCGAGCAGAAACCAAACAAAATCTTCATGTAAGTTGTTAGGGTCTGACAGAACATCCCAATTAAAAGTCGGAAAATTAAAGTCACCACAAAAAACAATTGCATTGGCACTAGATGATTTAACAATAAGATCCACATCAAACCTGACATTCTGCAGCTGCTGTTCGGTTTGGTTACGATATACAACAACGAAACATACAGACATATTTCGAAAAATCAGATCAAGTGCTAATGTCTCTCCATGAAAATCGTCATGACAGGCAACCAGTTTGCACGGAATATCATTTCTTACAATAACACAAACTCCTCCTCCCCTATTATTTCTGTCTCTTCTAAAAAGCAGATACCTAGAATTTGGCACGACAATAGAATCTGGATATGACTCATCAAGTTTTGTCTCAGTAATCCGTCTCAAGTTCGGAAATTAGGTTTGGTCTCAAGTTGCTACAAGACCAGGTCTTTCTGATGCTAACAAAATATTCAGCTCAGTCCGCTTATATAAGGGACTCAAGGAAAATGCATTAAAATACACACAAGGTATTTCACAAATACTAGACAGAATTGAATTATCCAACAAACAAGATGACCAAATAGAAGGTTTACATCCGTTCAGTTCATCAGCCGGCCCCCTCCACTTTCGGGAATTCAGTTTAAAGACCCTCGCTCACCGTGGAAATCAACCAAAGACCCCCCTCCCCCACCAGCCGCCGTATTTTTCACTGTCGAAGCTTTCAGGCTACTCAAAACAGACTCTTGAATAGCCTCATATCCATGGAGAATGTTTGAATTTCCACCATTATCCCAGTAATTTCTTCGACCCATCTCGCCAAATCGAAATTTGTTGTACTCACGACGTTGCTGTCGTTGTCTGTAGGTCAAATCAGAACGAATAAAAAGTCCACCATGTGCCTCAGTTTGTCCCGGAAACTGTTTACGCCGGGATTTCTCCAGAATATCCTTTTTGCACGTCCCAGATGTCAATTTGACCTTCAGCAGCCTTGGCTTGCCCGGGTACGTGGGACCATCCCTCCAAGCCGAGACAATCGCGTCCTCCCGAACCCCCGCCTGACCAAACACATCCTTCACCAAGTCCTTATCCAGTTTACCTTCCTGAGGGTGCAAACCCAAGACCACAATATTATCCCGTTTTTCGTCCAACTCCCGTGCCTCAGTAAAGGCATCAAAAACAGAGTCTTTTACGGCTTGTTTGATACTGTCCACGATATTTGGCACCCACGGAGGCGTCATAGTAGACCCCAATTGAAACGACCCTTCCAGACGAGATTCGGCCTCTGGCTTGGCGTCAGCAGGGGACACAAGAGACTTAGATTCTAACAAAACCAATCTAGCCTCAAGCTCCCGATGCATCACGCGCAATTTGACCAGTTCGGCTTTCATAGTTGGTATGTCTTGTCGGCAAGTGGGGCAAAGAAAAACAAGACCAATAAATTTATCCGGATTATTCAAGTCAATAGCCAATTTTGATGTAATCTTGACACAATCAGGATGATAAGATTGATCACATCCAAAGCACTTGATGGCAGCACCAGGCAGCAACGACGACCCGCAACCTTCTTTGCCGCAAGTAATTTGTGACATGGATCCTTGATCTTCCCGCCATTGTGAAAAAAAATAAAGCAGTCACTGAAAAAAAATAAAGCAGTCACTGAAAAAAAATAAAGCAGTCACTGAAAAAAAATAGAGCAGTCACTGAAAAAAAATAAAGCAGTCACTGAAAAAAAATAAAGCAGTCACTGAAAAAAAATAAAGCAGTCACTTGAAAAAAAATAAAGCAGTCACTGAAAAAAAATAAAGCAGTCACTGAAAAAAAATAAAGCAGTCACTGAAAAAAAATAAAGCAGTCACTGAAAAAAAATAAAGCAGTCACTGAAAAAAAATAAAGCAGTCACTGAAAAAAAATAAAGCAGTCACTGAAAAAAAATAAAGCAGTCACTGAAAAAAAATAAAGCAGTCACTGAAAAAAAATAAAGCAGTCACTGAAAAAAATAAAGCAGTCACTGAAAAAAATAAAGCAGTCACTGAAAAGAAATAAAGCAGTCACTGAAAAAAAATAAAGCAGTCACTGAAGGAAAAAATAAAGGGGTGTTTGTATAAATGTGTTTACAGTCAATGGAATGCCGCCTATTGATGCATGCTGGTTATTCATTGGTCAGGAGGAGGAGGACATATTATTATTTGGGTTGTTTTTGTTTCTTTTGTGTTTCAACAAAAATGCATAATAATAATAATAAGCAGTGGCGTAGCCAGGAAAAAATTACCTGGTGAAGCGCAGGTTTTGTTATGTGGCAGTAGGTCCAAAATTTGGCCTCTAAACACAAAGATCACCACTTCATGAAAAAATTTTGAAGTTCAGTTGACTAGAATAAATATGTCAGTTGTCAAGTACCGTAGTCCCCGATTTGGAGTTTATTACGTGATATGTCAACTGGCACTTCAGAGAACAGCCGGTTAATACGGCAAAGAAATGGGCCCCTTAAAACAAAAATAATAGCCGTGCCAATGTGAATTCAAGGACAAATTTCGTGTTGAAAAGCAAACACATGAGCTACGCTGTATTTTAAAGAATATTAAAATTGTATAAAAATGCATTTTTAATATTTATATAAATGCAGCGTGTCAGTTTCTGCACAGGCATATACTTGTCTTGTATATGCCCAGCCATTATTAAAAAGAATATTAAAAACAAAGTGCTTTTTAAAATTAATATGGCCAATTTATTTTTTTAATTTAATATTATAAATACAATTCCTGAAATATTTTTAATTTAATATTAATGTAAATAAAAATCTCAAATTTAATATTAATAAAATTATTAATATTAAAAATATTTTCAATACTGACTTAATATTCATATTAATTATTAATATAACGGTAGATTTTACACCCTTTTTCCACCTCTATTTTTTGAGTCAAACATGATGTGTTTCAGGCGGTATGTTCATAGTGCTGGCTCTGGGAGACCCGACCCTGTTTCAGTGGGCCTGGAACTTCATGCTGGGTCGCTCCTATCGCCGTAGCGACTGCACGGGCGACGAGGCCTTCCAGGACAAAATGCTGGCCGACTTCAGACACTTCTGTTCCAACCAGAATGATCGCCTGGCTCACTTCATCGAGCACATTACCACCCATAATCCGCCCTAACTTTTCGGAAATGTCTAATCGCATAGAATGGATTATCCATATTGGCGCTATATGCGCTATTTGGGAGTGCTATTTGCGCAATTTGTGCTATAAACGCTATCGAAGATGCTATGTGCGCTATTTTCGGTATATGTGCGAAACGTGCACATCAAAGTGCCCCAGGGGAACTTGAACCACCAATCGCTAGATTATCTTTAGCGCAGAATGAGATCAGGCGAGTCTATTCGCATTGTGTGAAATTCGTAATGACAAAACTCTGCAGAACGTTCAGAAAGAAAACGCTATTCTGGAGGGCTGTTCAACTTAGTAATCAGTGGTTTATCTTCTGAAAATTTTTTACTGAAATTTAGACAAGCCTTACGGTTAGTCAAGTTAGACAAGCCTTACGGTTAGTCAAGTTTAATTTCTGCATAATTTCCTTTTTCCAAAGTTCAGGTTGTATTCAGTTTATTACTGTGCTTTGGTATTGATCCAGTACAATAAATTCTAATCCGCTAAATCCCGTTTTGGGAAATGTACAGTGTATGATATTTTATTAACTGTTGTTGATTGACAGTAAATTATTGAATTTTTAAATATAAAAAGGTTATATAATATGTTGACTGGGCTTTGCTGTAGGTTAGGTTTAGCGTGAGTAAGTTAAAATTTCTTGAGGCAAACCTATGCAGACAGATAAAAAAACTTTGTCTGATAAAACTTATTGCTGAGTTGATTCAAACAGCCATAGAAACAATAGGTAGTGTCTCACTCTATAGAAGAGGAGTGAGACATGCTCCTACCTACCTGCGTTCTTGGTTATGCAAAAGTGATCTTCGTTTAACCACCTATCTCTGGATCTGCAATCCAGCGCTCTACCGTTGAGCTACTGGGCCGTTGATGAGCGGTCGTACATCCCTTTAAGTACTCTAGGGGGCCTATCTTACTTCACATGGCTATCTTGAAGTTTTGTCAGACAAATCAGCTTGTAGATTGGTTCTCTGCGTAATTTGGGGACGTTTCAATTTTGTTCGTATGGTATATATTTTTTGTTAAGTCAGAGTTGGGATTTGACAGACAATAGTCATCATAGGACCAATCACCAAGCTGAGTCAACTATTAATCTTCAGGTGTGCTATTGAAGACAGACGGTTGGACTTATTGTGCCATTTTTACCTCCTATGCGAACTAGTCTCTAAGCTTCCAAAAATCCTTAAAACAAACAAGACAACTTGTTCATATTAAATGCAAAAAATTCTTCATTTTTAGTTTTGTCAGTTTTCAGTCTGAAAGTTTTTGGCTTTGGCTGTCTGGATTTTTCGACTAATGGATAAATGCTGCTTACTTTTTTCTGGACTGTTATTTTGTCTTTGAACACCCACAACGCAGTAGCTGTAAGTGAAACTACTATTGACATTCAGACCTATGTAGATAAGTTGGTTAGCTTAGTATATGAATCAAAGTACAAGGAATTTGAACCAAAACTACAACCGAACGCGTGTTAGGCAAAAATTGCGATTGAATCGAATTTTGGAATAGCTTTATTGGCACCATAAGCGCTATTGAAATTGCTACAAGCGCCTTTTGGGCTATATTCCTTTTCGTGAATTTACGTTATTATAATCGCAGTCGATGATGCTATTGTGTGCTTAGTGTTTTGTCTAAAGTTTGCTGTTTGAGACGCCTGATCTGTGGGGCCAGAAACGGGGGGGTGAGGTCATAACTTCATCAGTTACATACATACAATCCTTGGTGAGGTCGGTCGGGATCCTTTGGATTAGTCGATACTCGATTTTTACTTTCTTAGTTGAAATCGAATGTTTGTTCAAAAACGGCAAAATAGCAAAAAGTATCAGGCTCACCAGGGTTGGTATTACAGCCGTGTGTCCGGTTCAGCCGGTAACAAAATAATTACGCCATTAAAAGGGCGGATGTCACAAACTAGGCGGTTTCACTATACCACGGTTTTACGTATGTTTCTATATGAGTTGGACATAAATTTAATTAATGAAAAGATAGCCTGATTTGCTAAGAATTTTATAGATTTTCTTAACGCTTCCTTTTAGCTCAGCTGATATTTCAGCAAAACTGGAGACCCGCCGCGCGGCCAGGTTTCAAGTTTCCCGTAACTGCGCTAAACTCATGGGTCTAGGAAATCCTACAAAATTCGGTAACGAATCAAGAGATATTTCGTAATGAAATCTACGGTGGGAAAATTATATAAAGACGTACGCAAATGCTTTATAGTAAGAGTAAATAATAGTGTTCTTACTCTATATCAGGTTTGGCGCGATAGCGCCAAACCTATAATAGGACGCAAACACTCACAATGCGGAAATTTTAATTTTTAATCGATTATAACTGACGTTTAGCTAAAGCAACAAACCTGAATTTTTAATATGTTAGGTACCATGGCAGTTTGTAAATACTCACCGAGTTTTGCGTAAATCGATTCAGCATTAGTTGAGATATAACAGAAATCAATTTTCAGCAACATGTTTTTGATCTTTTTTTTTTTTTAGCCACACGTATCTCAAGTTGTACTGAACCGTTCCGTGCCGCCAGTATATCAAATTGTAGGTCTTGGTCCGCCATACTGCAAATAAGACTTTGGTACCGGTTCATACCGGTTTAGTTGAGGTTTCGAAACCCAAAACCGGTTTTTTAAACAAATTTTTAACGGAAAACTGTGCACAGATCAAGTATGAAGCACAAATCGTCAATTTTTTGCGGGTCCATAAGTCACTTGGTGCGTAGATTTTATTTCTAGCGTCAGTTTTTTGTAAAAGTGTTGACTGGTTGCGAACGAGCTACTCCACAAAATTCAAATTTACCATTAATAGGGTTCTCAAAAAGAAAAACTGCTGACTTACATGAAAAGAGCAAAAAATTTTATACAAGAAGTTTTATTTTCATAATCCAACTCGTTAGTGTCCAATAGCTGTATGCATGTGAACTTGCCCATTTTTCCGTAAAACCGGTGCTTTGGCTTCAGCCAATCAGATTCAAGTAACCATGTGGACAATTTTTATATTGTATTCTCTCCCAGTGAACATCATTTTCAAAACAGGAAAAATGGTGAATTTGTCCACATACCATTTTGGCGGCATGGGGAGCTTTTGAACAGTTTTTATTCACCAAAAGAACACGTTTTTGTAGATAATAGCAGACGCTAAGTTTATTTTTGGCAAATTTAAAAGCCCAGAAACTGAAAAAACCAGATCAAGTGCTGGGAATCTGGGATCAAATGCAGTTGGGGGGGAGGAGGATAATGGACCTATTTTTTGCTGTAGAGCAGTAGAGCAAAGAAAAGTTTTTTTGTAATAGAAACCATATTAACAAATTCAAAGTTCCTGATCTATGACCCCTGGAAAATTGGGATCAAGTGCAGTTGGGGGGGGGGGGGTAGTGGACCTATTTTTTGGAGTAGAGCACCTTGAGGGACGCATTTTTGTAAAGAAAACCTTATCCAATAATTTAGATTTTCTGAGTCATGACCCCTTGAAAATTGCATTTTCAGTGTTTTGGGAAGTGAACACTGGTAAAGTTTCAAATCAAAAATGGCTACAATCTTTGTTTTTGGATAGTTTAGAGTGCGTTATGATGTTTTAAGGCATTGCCGTACTTTGAAATAAATCCAGGATTTTTCTGAAAATTTCAATTTTTTATTGCCTAACAGTGGCGTATCCAGGATTTCGCAAAGGGGGGGGTCTGCGACCGGGGCAAAATGTGCGGAGGAATGCTAATTGTGAGCCACCATTGAGGAGAGAGCCACCGCCGCTCAAACAAAAGGGGGCGCTGCGACCCTCTAAGGGGGGCCCTGAACCCGCAAAGGGGCCCCTGCAGCACACCCAGCCCCCCCTAAATACGCCACTGTTGCCTAAGCCTGAGCCTAAGCTAAAACCGCAACCTAAGCCTGAACCTAAAGCCTACGCCCTATAGCTAAGCCTAAGCCCCATACAAACTTTCAAGAATTTACACAACATACACTTAATTTACACACACCAAAATTTTAACACGACATTTAAACCACGGACCATAAAAACCAAAGGGGGACGTTGTGTAAAAACTCAGTGGGAAAAATTTTGGGGGGTGGGAATTCCCCCGCCCCCTGGGTATATACGCCCTTGTTCTTGTACGACCCCCCAGAATCGGGGTTAAATGCAGTTGGGGGGGAAGTGGACCTATTTTTCTGAGTAGAGCACATTGGGGGAAGGGGGAAGCATTTTTGCTTCAAGAACCCCTATTTTATTTTTTGGATAATCTGAGATATGAACTCACGAAATCTGAACCCTCAGTGAGGGACGTTTTCGCAATTTTTTTCCAAAGCCCTTGTTTTTTCCGTTCTAATCGTGTCTAAATGGTGTCAGATTATTGTTTACAGTTTAATAGAATCAAAACAAAGGCTCTTTGACTCCTGCCGAAAAATTGGCCAAATTTGCCAGAAACGTCCACTTTTTTACCAAATTCAAACTTGGGGCTTAGGCTTAGTATGGGGCTTAAAATTAGTATGGGGCTTAGGCTTAGTATCAGGCATAGGCTTAGGTTCAGGCTTAGGTTCAGGCTTTGGCTTAGGCTCAGGCTTAGGCAACAGTGGCGTATTTAGGGGGGGGGCTGGGTGTGCTGCAGCCCCCCCTTTGCGGTTTCAGCACCCCCCTTAGAGGGTCGCAGCGCCCCCCCCCCCTTTGAGCGGCGGTGGCTCACTCCTCAATGGTGGCTCACAATTCACATTGCTCCGCACACCCCCACCCCCCGGTCGCAGACCCCCCCCTTTGCGAAATCCTGGATACGCCACTGTTAGGCAATAAAAAATTGAAATTTTCAGAAAAATCCTGGATTTTCAAAAATTAGGCAATGCCTTAAAACATCATAACGCACTCAAAACTATCCAAAAACAAAGATTGTAGCCATTTTTGATTTGAAACTTTACCAGTGTTCACTTCCCAAAACACTGAAAATGCAATTTTCAAGGGGTCATAGCTCAGAAAATCTAAATTTGTGGATAGGGTTTCTTTTACAAAAAATGCTTCCCTCAAGGTGCTCTACTCCAAAAAATAGGTCCACTACCCCCCCCCCCCCCAACTGCACTTGATCCCAATTTTCCAGGGGTCATAGATCAGGAACTTTAAATTTGTAAATATGGGTTCTATTACAAAAAAACTTTTCTTTGCTCTACTGCTCTACAGCAAAAAATAGGTCCATTATCCTCCTCCCCCCCAACTGCATTTGATCCCAGATTCCCAGCACTTGATCTGGTTTTTTCAGTTTCTCGGCTTTTAAATTGCCGAAAATAAACTTAGCGTCTGCTATTATCTACAAAAACGTGTTCTTTTGGTGAATAAAAACTGTTCAAAAGCTCCCCATGCCGCCAAAATGGTATGTGGACAAATTCACCATTTTTCCTGTTTTGAAAATGATGTTCACTGGGAGAGAATCCAATATAAAAATTGTCCACATGGTTACTTGAATCTGATTGGCTGAAGCCAAAGCACCGGTTTTACGGAAAAATGGGCAAGTTCACATGCATACAGCTATTGGACACTAACGAGTTGGATTATGAAAATAAAACTTCTTGCATAAAATTTTTTGCTCTTTTCATGTAAGTCAGCAGTTTTTCTTTTGGAGAACCCTATTAATGGTAAATTTGAATTTTGTCAAGTAGCTCGTTCGCAACCGGTCAACACTTTTCCAAAAAACTGACGCTAGAAATAAAATCTACGCACCAAGTAACTTATAAACCCGCCAAAAAATTGACGATTTGTGCTTCATACTTGATCTGTGCACAGTTTTCCGTTAAAAATTTGTTTAAAAAACCGGTTTTCGGTTTCGAACTCAACTAAACCGGTATGAACCGGTACCAAAGTCTTATTTGCAGTATGGCGGACCAAGACCTACAATTTGATATACTGGCGGCACGGAACGGTTCAGTACAACTTGAGATACGTGTGGCTAAAAAAAAAAGATCAAAAACATGTTGCTGAAAATTGATTTCTGTTATATCTCAACTAATGCTGAATCGATTTACGCAAAACTCGGTGAGTATTTACAAACTGCCATGGTACCTAACATATTAAAAATTCAGGTTTGTTGCTTTAGCTAAACGTCAGTTATAATCGATTAAAAATTAAAATTTCCGCATTGTGAGTGTTTGCGTCCTATTATAGGTTTGGCGCTATCGCGCCAAACCTGATATAGAGTGAGACGCTATTATGTACTCTTGCTATAAAGCATTTGCGTACGTCTTTATATGATTTGCACATAATTTCATTACGAAATATCTCTTGATTCGTTACGAATTTTGTAGATTTTCCTAGACCATGGTTTTAGCGCAGTTAAAACTTGAAACCTGCAGCACAGCAAGTCTCGGTTTTGCTGAAATATCAGCTGAGCTAAAACCATGGTTTAAGAAAATCTACAAAATTCTTAGCAAATCAGGCTATATTTCGTAATAAATTTATGTCCAACTCATATAGAAACGTACGTAAAACCGTGGTATAGTGAAACCACCTAGTTTGTGACATCCACCCTTAGTGGCGTGATTATTTTGTCCGGCTGAACCGGACACACGGCTGTAATATCAACCCTGGTGGCGTGATCTTTTAGCTATTTTGCCGTTTGAACGGACATTCGACTGAAAGTAAAAATCGAGTATCGACTATCGAAGGATCCCGACCGACCTCACCAAGGATTGTATGTATGTAACTGATGAATTATGACCTCACCCCCCCGCCACAGATCAGGCGTCTCAAACAGCAAACTTTAGACAAAACACTAAGCACACAATAGCATCATCGACTGCGATTATAATAACGTAAATTCACGAAAAGGAATATAGCCCAAAAGGCGCTTGTAGCAATTTCAATAGCGCTTATGGTGCCAATAAAGCTATTCCAAAATTCGATTCAATCGCAATTTTTGCCTAACACGCGTTCGGTTGTAGTTTTGGTTCAAATTCCTTGTACTTTGATTCATATACTAAGCTAACCAACTTATCTACATAGGTCTGAATGTCAATAGTAGTTTCACTTACAGCTACTGCGTTGTGGGTGTTCAAAGACAAAATAACAGTCCAGAAAAAAGTAAGCAGCATTTATCCATTAATCGAAAAATCCAGACAGCCAAAGCCAAAAACTTTCAGACTGAAAACTGACAAAACTAAAAATGAAGAATTTTTTGCATTTAATATGAACAAGTTGTCTTGTTTGTTTTAAGGATTTTTGGAAGCTTAGAGACTAGTTCGCATAGGAGGTAAAAATGGCACAATAATTCCAATCGTCTGTCTTCAATAGCACACCTGAAGATTAATAGTTGACTCAGCTTGGTGATTGGTCCTATGATGACTATTGTCTGTCAAATCCCAACTCTGACTTAACAAAAAATATATACCATACGAACAAAACTGAAACGTCCCCAAATTACGCAGAGAACCAATCTACAAGCTGATTTGTCTGACAAAACTTCAAGATAGCCATGTGAAGTAAGATAGGCCCCCTAGAGTACTTAAAGGGATGTACGACCGCTCATCAACGGCCCAGCAGCTCAACGGTAGAGCGCTGGCTTGCAGATCCAGAGATAGGTGGTTAAACGAAGATCACTTTTGCATAACCAAGAACGCAGGTAGGTAGGAGCATGTCTCACTCCTCTTCTATAGAGTGAGACACTACCTATTGTTTCTATGGCTGTTTGAATCAACTCAGCAATAAGTTTTATCAGACAAAGTTTTTTTATCTGTCGGCATAGGTTTGCCTCAATTTTAACCTACTCACGCTAACCTAACCTACAGCAAAGCCCAGTCAACATATTATATAACCTTTTTATATTTAAAAATGCAATAATTTACTGTCAATCAACAACAGTTAATCAAATATCATACACTGTACAACAAAAGGAAAACATACTAAATTAGTGCAACAATAGCACTGCAGTTCACTAGCAAAATATTTTCCCAAAACGGGATTTAGCGGATTAGAATTTATTGTACTGGATCCAATACCAAAGCACAGTAATAAACTGAATACAACCTGAACTTTGGAAAAAGGAAATTATGCAGAAACTTGACTAACCGTAAGGCTTGTCTAAATTTCAGTAAAAAATTTTCAGAAGATAAACCACTGATTACTAAGTTGAACAGCCCTCCAGAATAGCGTTTTCTTTCTGAACGTTCTGCAGAGTTTTGTCATTACGAATTTCACACAATGCGAATAGACTCGCCTGATCTCATTCTGCGCTAAAGATAATCTAGCGATTGGTGGTTCAAGTCCCCCTGGGGCACTTTGATGTGCACGTTTCGCACATATACCGAAAATAGCGCATATAGCATCTTCGATAGCGTTTATAGCACAAATTGCGCAAATAGCACTCCCAAATAGCGCATATAGCGCCAATATGGATAATCCATTCTATGCGATTAGACATTTCCGAAAAGTTAGGGCGGATTATGGGTGGTAATGTGCTCGATGAAGTGAGCCAGGCGATCATTCTGGTTGGAACAGAAGTGTCTGAAGTCGGCCAGCATTTTGTCCTGGAAGGCCTCGTCGCCCGTGCAGTCGCTACGGCGATAGGAGCGACCCAGCATGAAGTTCCAGGCCCACTGAAACAGGGTCGGGTCCCCCAGGGCCAGCACTATGAACATACCGCCTGAAACACATCATGTTTGACTCAAAAAATAGAGGTGGAAAAAGGGTGTAAAATCTACCGTTATATTAATAATTAATATGAATATTAAGTCAGTATTGAAAATATTTTTAATATTAATAATTTTACAAGTCTAGTGCGTCTAGTTTAGACTAGTTAGACTAATAGTATTTATCTTAGTTTAGTCTATTTCATGCTACATTATTTAAAGATGAACAAAAAAATTTTAAATTTTTTGCCTAAATTCAATTGTTTTGGGATTTGATCACCCATGGTGTGATCTGTACAATTAGCCCCTTTTAGGAAAAGTTTTCAGGGGCCATAACTTTTGATACGGTAATGGTACAATTATAATTTCAACGTCATTTGGAAGGAAATTGTTAGAGCTTTAAAATGATGGGTCATATGACCCTGTGACGTGACGTTTAGCGTACGTCAAAATTTAGAAAGTGAAATTTTGACTTATTTTCAGGACGTTGCGCCATCATGTGATATGTCATCTGAAAGCGCTAAAAATTGTCTTTCTAATGACGTAATTGTCATCTTTCTACGATGTTCCTAGCCTAAGCTGTGGCCATTTTTGTGGTTAACCTCCAGAAATAACTGACTACAAAAATGGCCTGTCGCGGAGGATTCTGCGGAGGAAAAATAACTCCATTTTACGCCCTTTTAAACTCAAAGGCACAGCTTAGCGGTTTAGTATGAAGCATTAACGCTTCTTTTAGACACTGATGAAACAGATTGGAAGTAAAGAGTTTTCTGTAATAACGTTTAAACGTTGCTTGTAGCAACAGACAAATAACTCCGATTTACGTTGCGTATAACTTTGGAACCAAGCCACTGCACGAGATTCGAAAGTTAAACGTCTTAATAACACACATGGTTCTAACTGATATTTTAATATGGAGATGATATCTTCATTATCATTATGAATAGGATAGTATAAGTATATTAATTATTAATATTAAATTTGAGATTTTTATTTACATTAATATTAAATTAAAAATATTTCAGGAATTGTATTTATAATATTAAATTAAAAAAATAAATTGGCCATATTAATTTTAAAAAGCACTTTGTTTTTAATATTCTTTTTAATAATGGCTGGGCATATACAAGACAAGTATATGCCTGTGCAGAAACTGACACGCTGCATTTATATTAATATTAAAAATGCATTTTTATACAATTTTAATATTCTTTAAAATACAGCGTAGCTCATGTGTTTGCTTTTCAACACGAAATTTGTCCGTGAATTCACATTGGCATGGCTATTATTTTTGTTTTAAGGGGCCCATTTCTTTGCCATATTAACCGGCCGTTCTCTGAAGTGCCAGTTGACATATCACGTAATAAACTCCAAATCGGGGACTACGGTACTTGACAACTGACACATTTATTCTAGTCAACTGAACTTCAAAATTTTTTCATGAAGTGGTGATCTTTGTGTTTAGAGGCCAAATTTTGGACCTACTGCCACATAACAAAACCTGCGCTTCACTAGGTAATTTTTTCCTGGCTACGCCACTGCTTATTATTATTATTATTATGCATTTTTGTTGAAACACATTATGTACTTAAAACAACCCTAATCTTAATATTTTGTCCTTGTCCTGATGAATGAATGACTTATGCAGCATGCTTCATGCTTCATAGGCTTTATTTTTTTCAGTGACTGCTTTATTTTTTTTCAGTGACTGCTTTATTTTTTTTCAGTGACTGCTTTATTTTTTTTCAGTGACTGCTTTATTTTTTTTCAGTGACTGCTTTATTTTTTTCAGTGACTGCTTTATTTTTTTTCAAGTGACTGCTTTATTTTTTTTCAGTGACTGCTTTATTTTTTTTCAGTGACTGCTTTATTTTTTTCAGTGACTGCTTTATTTTTTTTCAGTGACTGCTTTATTTTTTTTCAGTGACTGCTTTATTTTTTTTCAGTGACTGCTTTATTTCTTTTCAGTGACTGCTTTATTTTTTTCAGTGACTGCTTTATTTTTTTTCACAATGGCGGGAAGAAGAGGATCCATGTCACAAATTACTTGCGGCAAAGAAGGTTGCGGGTCGTCGTTGCTGCCTGGTGCTGCCATCAAGTGCTTTGGATGTGATCAATCTTATCATCCTGATTGTGTCAAGATTACATCAAAATTGGCTATTGACTTGAATAATCCGGATAAATTTATTGGTCTTGTTTTTCTTTGCCCCACTTGCCGACAAGACATACCAACTATGAAAGCCGAACTGGTCAAATTGCGCGAGATGCATCGGGAGCTTGAGGCTAGATTGGTTTTGTTAGAATCTAAGTCTCTTGTGTCCCCTGCTGACGCCAAGCCAGAGGCCGAATCTCGTCTGGAAGGGTCGTTTCAATTGGGGTCTACTATGACGCCTCCGTGGGTGCCAAATATCGTGGACAGTATCAAACAAGCCGTAAAAGACTCTGTTTTTGATGCCTTTACTGAGGCACGGGAGTTGGACGAAAAACGGGATAATATTGTGGTCTTGGGTTTGCACCCTCAGGAAGGTAAACTGGATAAGGACTTGGTGAAGGATGTGTTTGGTCAGGCGGGGGTTCGGGAGGACGCGATTGTCTCGGCTTGGAGGGATGGTCCCACGTACCCGGGCAAGCCAAGGCTGCTGAAGGTCAAATTGACATCTGGGACGTGCAAAAAGGATATTCTGGAGAAAGCCCGGCGTAAACAGTTTCCGGGACAAACTGAGGCACATGGTGGACTTTTTATTCGTTCTGATTTGACCTACAGACAACGACAGCAACGTCGTGAGTACAACAAATTTCGATTTGGCGAGATGGGTCGAAGAAATTACTGGGATAATGGTGGAAATTCAAACATTCTCCATGGATATGAGGCTATTCAAGAGTCTGTTTTGAGTAGCCTGAAAGCTTCGACAGTGAAAAATACGGCGGCTGGTGGGGGAGGGGGGTCTTTGGTTGATTTCCACGGTGAGCGAGGGTCTTTAAACTGAATTCCCGAAAGTGGAGGGGGCCGGCTGATGAACTGAACGGATGTAAACCTTCTATTTGGTCATCTTGTTTGTTGGATAATTCAATTCTGTCTAGTATTTGTGAAATACCTTGTGTGTATTTTAATGCATTTTCCTTGAGTCCCTTATATAAGCGGACTGAGCTGAATATTTTGTTAGCATCAGAAAGACCTGGTCTTGTAGCAATTACTGAGACAAAACTTGATGAGTCATATCCAGATTCTATTGTCGTGCCAAATTCTAGGTATCTGCTTTTTAAAAGAGACAGAAATAATAGGGGAGGAGGAGTTTGTGTTATTGTAAGAAATGATATTCCGTGCAAACTGGTTGCCTGTCATGATTTTCATGGAGAGACATTAGCACTTGATCTGATTTTTCGAAATATGTCTATGTTTCGTTGTTGTATATCGTAACCAAACCGAACAGCAGCTGCAGAATGTCAGGTTTGATGTGGATCTTATTGTTAAATCATCTAGTGCCAATGCAATTGTTTTTTGTGGTGACTTTAATTTTCCGACTTTTAATTGGGATGTTCTGTCAGACCCTAACAACTTACATGAAGATTTTGTTTGGTTTCTGCTCGGTTTAGGTTTTGAAAATTGTGTTTTTAAGCCTACGAGACTAACGCCACCCAGAATTCTTGACTTAGTTTTTCGCAAACAAGCCCAGTTAATAAAGAATGTTGAAATTGGGGAACATTTTTCCACTTCAGACCATTTAATAATTCGTTTTAAGTTGCTTTGTACCAAAACTGTACAAAAGCTTGGCGTAGAGATTACAGAAATTGTGACTTGAAAGGTTTGTCTTCTTTTTTTAGTAATGTTTCCTGGTCTACTATTTTTTGGCAAGATCAAAATCTAGTCAGTTCACATCCGGTGTTTGGAAATGTTTTGGAAAATTTTCAGTAATTTTGTATATACTGCTGTGGAGATGTATGTTCCTTTGAAACTTTTTAATGCGTATGATTTGCAATGGCCTGATTACATTTTAAATTTGAGAGCTAGAAGGGTAAATGCATTTAAAACTTGGACACGGGATTTTAACAATTTTGCTAAAGTGGAATATTTTCGACTAACTGAGACTGTGACAAATGCTGAAAAACAGTTTTTGGCTAAATTTGAGCGAACTTTAGTAGAAACGCATAATCTAAAAAAATTTTTCTCGTATGTTAACTACAAGTTAAAGAACCGTCACACCATTCCTACTTTGTTTTTGAATGATACTGTAGCTTCAAGCGATATTGAGAAGGCAACTATGCTGAATAACTATTTTGGTACTGTGTTTTCTGTCGATAATGGGTTGTTGCCTGCTGTGTATAATAATTTTGGTCATCAGTCATGTCTAAGTGAGGTAAAAATTGATGTTATTGCTGTTTTTGAAGCACTTCTACGTCAAAAGTATAAGTTTTCAGCAGGTCCAGACAATATGCCTCCCATCTTTTTTCGACTGCTTGCTGCCCCTTTAGCTGAACCGTTGTGTATCATTTATGATTTGTCGCTTAGACTTGGTTACATACCAGAAGTTTGGAAAAAAGCTAATATTTGCCCCATTTACAAAGGGAAGGATTCCAGAGCAGACCCTATTTCGTACAGAGATGTATCTTTAACTTCAGTTGCTTGTAAAGTTTTGGAACGCATTGTGAACAATGCCTTGCTTGATTTTATTCGTGGACAAAATATTATATCGTCTCAGCAACATGCTTTTATGAAACGTCGGTCCACTGTTACTCAACTGCTTGTGATTTTAAAGGATATGTTTAAGGCAGTTCGTGTGAAAAAGTGCATAGATGTAATTTATCTAGATATTCAAAAAGCTTTTAACAGTGTTTCCCATCAAAAATTAGTTTTAAAACTACAAACCTTAGGGGTGGATTTCACCACGGTGGTTTAAACCATGGTTTTTCTTAAACCTGGTCTAAACCATGGTTTTTCTGAAAAACCCTTTCCACCAAGGTGGTTTAGAACGTTTTTGAGTACGAAAAAGAACGCATTATTCTAATTTTTGCACTAAAGTTTGTTCGAAATGTGTTCTGCCGAACTAGATCGCATGCTTTTCGTAATCAAACATTCTAAACCCCTTTTCACGAACGTGGCTTTTCTTAAACCAGGTTTAAACCATGGTTTTTCTCCCATTGAAAGAAAAACCACGTTCAGACCTGGTTTTTCAATTTAAAAATGAAAAATCATGATAGTTTTTATCAATTTTGCTGCATTATTTCTGCGTATGTTTATTTTAATTGGCTTATTCAACACAACCTTTTGTTGTTTCAAACTTTTCTGTTCTAAATTAAATACGTTCAGCGTCTTTTCGCCCAAGTTGTCACAAATTCAAGTGCTTTATGTATATTAGAGTAATTTTTCCATTTTTGTATAAAATTATTTTAGTTGAAAATATTTTCAATTTGATTTACGATAAACAAATTAAATAAATAAAATAAGTTTACTACAGCCATTTAGCGCAAAGTAGTATATATAACGTGAAGCTAAAATCAAAGCTTAAATTATTTTAAATTTCAATGAATTGAACTAAACTATGACTACATCTGGATCAGCACCAAAACTATATAATAGGAAAGTACCTATAAAGCCATTCCTAAAATGACTTGAGGCCTTTTTTGAGTACCTCTAGAAGTGAAAATTTTAGGTTTTCTGCTTTGCTTCAAATTTGCACACAATGTAGCACTAGTGAAGGCTCATCTCAAGATGTAACAAACTGGAACCAATGATTTTGCCAAATTTTTTGCTAATGGCTCCCAAACATTCAATTTTATCGTGTAACTCATAGGCGCAAAAAACGCTTTTTGTGGTTGCTAAGCGTTTCTCTACTCTAAATCTTTATTAATGCTGACGAAGCTGCTTTTTACATGATTCGATAGCTCAATGTCATATCTCAACCTCTAAGATCCATTTTTTAAATTTTTGTGCATGCCTTGAGCAGTGACGCTAAATATAAAATCATTCAAATTTGGCGGGCCAAAACAACGGCCGTTTTTTCACATTTTTGTCCTCGATTTTAGAATTGAAAATTCATATCGAAAATCCGGATCATACGATTTTGCGCATACATGTGGGCTATTCTATGCCAAGTTTCAGCCTGATTGGCTTGATGTGGTTTGTTTTAGAACTGTCAGTTTTAGAACTGTACAGTTTTTAGAGGAGGGTAACCAGTGTTTTTTCGTAAAAAATGTGCGTCATCTGACGCAATTGCCCACATTTTTTTGCGTCATTTTGAAAGAAAATGTCCGCTGAGCGGTTATAATGCTACCTGAGCTCGTGCTTTAGGTAAAAATAATTTAATATGATAAAAACAACTATGAACTATGATATGATAAATAACTTGAATATTCTAACAAAATTCAACTTTTCACACACTAAATTATTATATTTACAACATATAAATTATTCTAGCAATGTCATCGTACTATATAATAACAGTATTAACGCCTTTTTTATCCATTTAATTCATTTATTAGTCATTTCATATAAAAAATCCTATAATTATGTTAACTTTGTCATCTAAAACTATGGTTTTGAAAAACCATGGTTTTAAATTGTTGGTGAAATGCAGTTTAAACCATGGTTTAAACCAGGTTTAAGGAATTTGATTGGCTAACGAGCTCAGTCAGCCCAGTTTTTTAGAACATTACGATAGAAATTGCTCTATTTTAGAATAATTTCGTAACGAAATGTTCTGTCGAACGGGTTTTTCTAAACCAGGTTTAAACCATAGTCGTGGTTTAAACCATGGTTTTTAAAAACCACCGTGGTGAAATCCACCCTAGGAGTTTCTGACCCATTACTGTCTTGGCTGAAGCATTTTCTTTCGGATCGAAAACAGAGGGTTAGAGTTGGTGAAGTTTATTCTGATTGGATTGAGGCAACTAGTGGTGTGCCACAAGGTTCAGTCATAGGTCCGACTTTGTTTTTGGTCTTTATAAATGATTTGATTGATGTGGTTTTAGAGTCAAATGTTCTTGTTTATGCTGATGATGTAAAGTTATACTTGTCCTTTTCACCTTCAGATGGGTCTGCAAATTTATCGAATGATTTAGAAAGGATAGTGCAGCGGGCTGAGATGTGGCAACTTTCGATTGCATTTCAAAAATCTGTTGTAGTTCAGGAATATGCTAGTGTTGTATGGAGTCCAACTTTACTGTCTGATATAAGGAAGCTTGCATCTGTTCAGCGAAATTTTACTAGAAGAGCGATGCCAGGTTACGATTACGAAACCAGATGTAAGATTTTGAAAATTGAAAAATTATCGTTGAGACGCCTAAAATTCGATTTAGTGATGGTTTTTAAAATGCTTTTTGATGTTGTTGATGTACATTTTTCGGATTTTTTTATGTTGGCTAATGTCACTGAAACCAGAGGTCATGTCTGGAAACTGAATCATCCTCTTTGTCGAACTGAGTTGGAAAAACATTTTTTCAGCTACAGGGTTATTGCTGCCTGGAACTCCCTCCACTTATCGGGTAAAAATGTTTGGAGTGCTAAGACACCTGGTGCTTTCAAATCTGTTTTGGATGAAATTGATGAGTTTCTGTTATCCTTTGTAAGAGAGTAATTTCTTTTTTATTTTTTTATGTATTCAGTTTACTTCTGTACCCGCCTTGAACTTTCATTTATTTCTGCTGTGTGCTAATCTTGTGGTGCAATTTATGCCTGTTTATTTTACTGAATTGTTTGGTTTTTTGTTTTTGTTTTTTTGGATTGTGTTATCTTTCTTTTTCCTGCTTGTGAAATTTTTATTTTGCTTGTTTGTTTTTGGAGCGAAATAAAGTAGTAGTAGTAGTAGTAGTAGTAGTAGTAGTAGCTTCCGCAGTGTCAATAATCAAATATTTCCTTGTCCCTAAGTTGCGATTGATTTATATATACTTGGCCCTAACCTTGCCTTAGCCCTAAAGGCCTATTCACACGAGGGCGCATTTTGCTCCATGGCGTACGCCATGGCGCATTGCATGGCGTACGCTATGGCGCATGAGCGGGAGCACACGCACACTTGCCTAGTGCATTGTGTGAAATAATGCAGCAGGCAGTGTGAAAATAGAATGCGCCCGCTCATGCGCCATGCAATGCGCCCGCTCATGCGCCCTCGTGTGAATAGGCCTTAAGGAGCTGTTCATGCGTGGGAGTTGGTCCAACATTGGGATGATTAACACAAAGAACTTAACTTCCAGAAAAAACCTGCTATTTTCGTTCGTTGACTAGAGTAGGTATGT
Source organism: Trissonchulus sp. WLG1_4 (assembly GCA_030248245.1). Taxonomy (NCBI): domain Eukaryota; kingdom Metazoa; phylum Nematoda; class Enoplea; order Enoplida; family Ironidae; genus Trissonchulus; species Trissonchulus sp. WLG1_4. The sequence goes on along the minus strand of JASANF010002751.1, from coordinate 12,034 downwards.
AAACTAGCCAAGTTTTATAGCCCGGATTCAGTATCTATTACGTGGGGTGCCAAATCTAGCCCCCGTGCATTATGGTTCTGGGTGTCACTAAAAAAGAAAAACAAACTCCCTCCGGGTTATTGTTTCGATTCTAGTGGTGTTGCTTTTACCTTTTCATGCGATTGTCCTCGATTTCAATGTCATTTTATTTTCCATTGGAGTAAAAAGTAGTCAACCCTAAAACAGTAAGGACAGAACAAACACAATACATGCTTAGCGACAATTTTTGAGGGCAAGGACAAATCACAATGACAGAAGGACAAAAACGCAGGAACCACAAAGGCAGCACACCTGTAAAACGAAACAGGAAATGTGGTGGAGCTGTGATAGTGTTGAGCGACTAGGGGACGAAGGATGAAGTAAGGTTGAAACCTAAAGGTGAAGCGATTGCCTAGAGAACGTTATAGCGTCCACTGAAGTATACTGTTTATGACAAGGGTGCACACTATTGCATTTGCTTGCAATGTCTGTGTTTTTAGCATCTAGCTAAAACCAATAATTTTGGTAATATTAATATTAATTAATATACTTATACTCATACATGTACACGGGGTCTCGGTTTGGGGGGGGCTTGTCCCGAAATTTTCGACATTTTAGGGGGGGCTTGTCCCGATATTTTGCCCCAAAAACGCGAAAATTTCCAATTTTTGCCTAAAAATGGGAAATTTTTGCGAAATTCCGATATTTTTATCGATTTTTTCGTTTTTTTGGTCATTTTTGAAGCATTTTACGGCGATCTCAAGCGATTTTGGGGTTTCACAGAGGGGGGCTAGTCCCGACTGGTCAAATCTGAGGGGGGGCTTGTCCCGGAATTTCAAATCTGGGGGGGGCTTGCCCCCCCCCCCAGACCCCCCCCATGTACATCTGTGCTTATACTATCCTATTCATAATGATAATGAAAATATCAACTCTACATTAAAATATCAGTTAGAACCATGTGTGGCATTAAGACGTTTAACTTTCGAATCTCGTGCAGTCGCTTGGTTCCAAAGTTATACGCAACGTAAAATGAAGTTAATTTTTGTTCAGTTTTCAAAGAATGTAACATAAAACAGACTAAACTAAGATAAATACGACATGGTCTAACTAGGCTAAACTAGACGCACTAGACTTGTAAAATTAATATTAATATTAAAAATCGAAAATTTTCGTATTTATGATAATATTAAATTAAAAATAAATTGAAAAGTTTATTTATATTATTATTAAATTAAAAATATTTCAAGAATCGCATTTATATTAATATTAAATTAAAAATAAATTGCAAACCTTATTTATATTAATATTAAATTAAAAATATTTTACGAATTGTATTTATATTAATATTATATTATAAATAAATTCCATTATTAAAATAACGGTAGTAAAATCGAGGGTCTAGGAGGGAAGGTCACAAAAATCTAAGCAAAAACAAGCAAAAATAACGCTTTTTGTGAAAATTTCCGACCCCCGCCAGACCGCTAATGCCATCCCCTAATCGACAAAAATTACCTACTTTTGCAAAATTTGCCATTTTTGCTCAGATATTCGTAATTTTCACCCCAAGTCCTCGATTTCAGAGGCCCCCATCCCCACCTCACGCAATATGTATGCTTTCATTGCGGATTTTTATCTCCGTTCGCCAGTCAGCCAAAGTTAAATTACAAAGGCTAGAATCTAAAGTTTATGTAACTTTGCCTGTTGAATCGTCAGCCCGAATCAACCAGCCCGTACGGCTGAATAATTGGGGCAAACTGAGTAAACTGACCCGCCAATAATCGAACCATTGGGGCAAACTGACCCGACAAGTGAACGAATTGTTTGACGGATCGATGCTTTTCGCAGGCCATCGGGATGAAGCCAAACCGTTTCACAATCGCCACCTGCAGGCGTTTCAGAAATTTATCTAAATAATTACACTCAACATTACTGTTGATTTCAAAGTGGACTAAAGTCTGACCAGAAATTGCTGAACCCTGAGACAAAGTAGGAGGTGTGATTAATTGTGACTACACGCTGTACTCTTGGTGCCGGGAATTTGTTCTTGTCATAACGAAATTGCGTGTTTCTTTTTGTCTCAGGGTCCCGCAATTTTTGGTCAGACTTTAGTTAAGCATTAGATATTTTTCAATCAACTCTAAAAATATTAACTATTAGAAATAAGGACCCATCGATAGCGGCATAGAAAAGAAATATCACTTACTAAGTCACTGCCTGAAAATGACACAGCCCCTGTTCAAGTTTCATGTTATTGTTATAAGTTTTTTATTATTCCCATATTGCAGTTGAGTAGAATTTACATGCAAAATAATTTGAATCTATATTGAAAATATGATCTTGAATCACACACAGCAACTTGTCCGATCAGCCAGCAAAATTACGACATCAGGCCAAGCTGGCTGGCTACTAAAGGCCAATATTCCTAAAATGGATTAAACAGATTAAAATAGATTAAAATTTGTTTTGTTAATAACTCATGACATAGTTTCTGCATTTATACGAACTTCGCTGTAGCAATAATTAATTATAGCATCTCCCGCGTGTTCACAAAATTTTTTAAATCTACGTCAACATTGAGATAAGTTATTTGGCAAACAAATTTTAATCTAATCCGTTTAATCCATTTAAGGAATGGGCCCTTGAAAGAATACGAAGTATAAAATACTCTTGCTTGACGTAATTAATACGCAATTTTGCCGGCTGAACGGCCTGTAAGCCTGAGTGGAGCCTTGGCCTCACTGTCATAGTTCTTGATGAGGTCCTGGTGCAGAGGCACTTTGATGGGGCATCTTAGGGGGTCTGAGTTTTCGTTGTAGGACAGGGCGAATGGATCCACGGGGATCGGCACCAGGTGGAAGAACATGGCGTCCGCACGACTACGATACTTTTTTAGCTATAACAAAATAAAATAAGAGGCATTTATGTAGTTAATAATGGAGCTATTTTTGTGCTTTAATAGACATTCTTTGTGGAGGTCGGCTCTTACTTATGATGGTTACCCCCCAATTTTGGACACAACATAATAGCCTACATTAATAAATTGAGCCTAAAAGCCTAAATATAATCGCAAGAAGAGGAGCCTAGCCTTAGAATACCATTTTCGGATGCATGCTAGGCATGCGGCAGAAAATAAAACACTATCAATAGTGTATCTAGTTTGACCAAAAACTGCTAGACCCTGAGACATTACGCTGGATTCATACTTACAGCCGTATGTCCGTTCAGCCGACGAAAATGACGAAATAATGACGTCCAGGCCGATTCACACGAGGTACGCCATAGCGCATTGCATAGCGTACGCCATGGCGCATGAGCGGGTGCACGAGAGGGCGCATGAGCGGGCGCACACGCACACTTGCCTAGTGCATTGTGTGAAATAATGCAGCAGGCAGTGTGAAAATTGAATGCGCCCTCTCATGCGCCCGCTCATGCGCCCTCGTGTGAATAGGATTTCACAGGCGCTAGCTGATCCACTGCACTAGGCTGCTAGTGACGTCATTCTGCAGGCTGAAGGGACATATGGCTGTAAGTATGAATCGGGCCTTAGGAAAAGAAGGAGGAATGTGACTGACGATGTGTCCCATGATGCAGCCGGTGGCCGAGGTCCATTGGACGTCAATCTCGAAGGCCATGCCTGGCCAATAGGTGGCCGCGTGTCTCAGCTCCGCCCACTCCTGCCGGTCCTCCTGCAACGCCTCGTGCCGCACGTCCAACTTCACTTTCCGCAACGCAAACGCACACTCTCAAATCAGAACAATTTGACAATCTTTAGACCAGCGTTTTTTTTTTGGGCCAAAGTGGTGGCCATGGCCACTAAAATTATGGATTGGCCACTAAAAATTTTGGGCTGGTGGCCAATCTGGCCACCAAAAAGTGAAGTTTAAAATGAAGAATGTGTTTCAAAATCAGAAAAATCGCCCGGCTTCTGGGGGCTCTCGCCCCCAGACCCCCATGCAGGTTATCAATACATGCAATGTATGCTGCACAATCTTGACTCTTGAGGTTTAATGCTTATACGCACTGTCCTCTGAGTGTGGTCCATTGTACCACGCTAGTTATTTCAGTTTCGTTGACAGACAGCAATAGCAATGTTTTGTTGTAAATATTTGTTGATTTTTGTCATTGACTTGTGGGGGGGGGGGGGGTACCTGAATAAGAGAATTTCGGGTTCTGCCATTTTCTCAAATTCACACGCAATGAGCACGCGCAAGGGCGCATCGCACATGTAAAAAATGGAAGCCAAAGGTTCTATTAAAAATTAAATTGTACGGGTAAATCATAGAGCAACACAACATCTGTTTTGTGGCGAGAAAGGGGACTTTTATATACTATATACTCTATATCAGGGGCGGATCTAGAGGTGGGCCTCCCCACTCCCTGAATTTTTCCTCAAGTGAAATTGTACACAAGGGTCGCCCCTTTGGTTTTTATTGAACGGCCGAAAAAATTTCCGATACTGTACGTCTTTAGTCGACCAAAATTGTCCTAAAAAGGAAAAATTCTTCAAATTATTTCCCGGGGGCTGCCGCCCCCATAACTTTGCAACGTTGTGGTTTGCCATTTCTTATTATTGTCCTTCATCAAAGCCGATGCATATATATGTATATACACGAGTGTACATTATGCTGCATTTACTTGTGTAATACACTGTCTGATGTGACGCTCCTATCTTTTGTTTTAAATTCTGTCGGTAAAAATTTCTGATACGTCTCCAGTTGACCAAATTCGGGTTAAAAATTTGAAAAATCGCCAATGTTTTTTCTGGCGGCTGACGCACAGACCTATGCAACTTTGCGGCTGAGTGATCCTGCGTTTGTCATGCGAATTTAAGTGTGAAAATTGCTAAAAAGCGCATTTTAAATCATTACAAAAAATCGAAAAGTCATTCACCCTAGAAATTTTTTTCTAGGTACGCCACTGGTATATAATGTGTACTTGAGTACATACACAGTTTACTTACTTAATATAATACACACTATTATGTATCGTTTTAGCTGTTTTGCCATTGCAAAACCGACATTTTAGTGAATTCGTGGTTTGTAATGTCAAAAAACTTCGTAAATTTTCCAAATTTCCTAGCTTCTGGAAGTTGGACGGCCTCTGAGTTAATTTTCAGTGATTTTAACTCAGTAAATTTTTAACGCATCTTTCAAACTGGCCACTAAATTTTTGCATTGGCCACTAAAATTTTGGGTCTAGTGGCCAGCTGGCCACCAAGAAAAAAATGAAAAAATAAACCCTGCTTTAGACACAGCATCCTAACTAAATAATCAAATCTACGCTTATGCATATGATTGTTTCGTAATTTTGCAGACTGAATAGACGTCTACCACGCGGGTGTATTAGCGAAAACTTCAGTCTGTGGCATTTTTCCCATATAAAAACTGTTCAGTCCAAGAAAATATCTCGCAAATTATACCCTTTCCTGCACAAACAAAATCTGTGTCAAGTTCAAGTCGTATGCGAAAACTCAGCCAAAACCATTTGGTCAATTCGTCCCAGCAGCATACTACCGTTATTTTAATAATTAATTAATAGGACATAAACGATAAGCATAATGATAAATATAATAATCCAGTTTTTAATGTACCAAACCCAGTTTCAAATATACCAAACGAAAGCTCATAACCCGCTTATTCTTTTTCGATTAACTCCTAAGCTTAATTCTATTTATGGAAATAAAATTAATTTTTGGAACCAGTCCATAGTGTTAAATAAAACACACAAAATAACTTAAACTGAATTTAACTTACCATTGTCGTAATCCCCGTAGTGTAGTGGTAAAAATCGAGGAGTCTCACCCCTCTGGTCGCTGGTTCGAGTCCAGCCGGGGGTCGTTTTTCTAACTTTCTAATTTTTAACTTGGTTTTTTTTAGAATAACGAAAGTATTGCATTTCGATCACATACTTGCGTATAGATCTAAGGCATTTCTTCATCAGAAATTTTCTCAAAATTTTTTTCCTTTTTGTGATCCGTATTTGCTTCACGTACATAGATTCCTAACATACCCGACGCACTAGACTTGTATTAATATTAAAAATAGTTATTAAAAATACTTTTAATATTAATTATTTTATTAATATTAATATTAAACATAAATTAGCTGCGCTATTTATATTAATATTTAATTAAAAATAAATTAGGTTGGCTATTTATATTAATATTAAAATTAAAAATAAATGTGGTACACTATTTATATTAATATTAATATTAAAATTTATGGGCACTATTAATATTAAAAATAGCTGTATTTTTAATAGTATTTTTAATAGTGCTTAAATAGGCAGTCGTTTAGGCTGTCATTTTGTCAATGACGTGCAATCTTATTTGTATAATCACTGAAAATTGTGTGTTTTCTATGTTTTATTGAGCCTTAGCGTGAAAATTCAATTCATATTTATATTATTAATATTAAAATTAATATTAAAAAGATTTTAAGCTTCTATTTATATTAATATTAAAAATAAAATCAGAAACACTATTTATATTAATATTAATATTAAAAGAAATTTGACTGGCTATTTATATTACTATTAAAATTAGAATAAAATCGCGCTTCTATTAATATTATTATAAAAATGCCCTTTCACCAAGGGCAGCAGTGTCAGTAGAATAGGAAAGTTGGCTGATCTTATAGCGGAAAAATGCTAATAAGCTTGTCAAACACCCGGGACAAGTTTTGCAGTCGAATAGGGAAACTCAGCTTGCTAAATGAAGCGGACAAGAGTTGCGTCAGAATAGCAGTCGCCCGACACGTTAGTGCTTTCTGCACCCTATTCGCGCGAATAATTAGGAAAAACATTTTTCACGCTTACTAGCACTCAGGACTTAGGGTCAGGTGTATACATTATAAAGTATTAATACTCTACAGATACATACAGGTATATATTTCATTTAAATTTCTCTACGCGCAATCTATTTTTGTTTTGTATATAGACATTTTTCTCGTAAATCACAAATGAGTAATGGCGTATTCCAACTTAACATTGTATTATTATTATTATATAGACATTAACTACTAATATTCAATACGAATCATAAAATTTTACAATACAACCATATAACTCTAGTTCAGGGTTTTTTTTTTGTGCAAAACCCTGTGCAAATGCACACTTTTTTAAAATTTTGCACACAAAAATTAAAATTTTGCACAATAATGCACAGTGCCCGATGGGCCTGGGATATGGTCAAAATGCACTGTTTTTAATGCAAAATCAAAAAAATTCTATGGGTTTCCGCCCCCAGACCCCTGCATTCAATGGCATACCTGGCGGTATCATCAACGGCATCAGGTTTTTATACTGCTTTTTGGGAAATGGCGCATGATTTGCGTAATTGCTGTTCAAATTGCGAGAGGTTTATTTTTCTAAAAATCGCGTTACACGTTGTCAAAAACCATAACTCTCTAGCTCCCAAGACCTCCACAAACTACGGCATCTACGTTTCTAAACTAAACTGTCTAAATTGTTCCACCCAACCTGAAAAATTCCTAGATCTGCCACTGATATGATTTTATGTATATATAACGTAACAAGGGCATACATACCAAGGGGGGATGCTGAAAGTTTCCACCCCAGAAATTTTTTTCCAGTAAAATTTTACACAATGGTCCCCCCTTTGAATTTTACGGCCCGGCCAAAAAATTTCCGTTTCGTCTTTTATTAAACAAATTTTGCCCGAAAAATAAAAAATTTCTGCATTTTCAGGGGACTGCCGCCCCAGATCCCAGCAATGACCCAGAACAATTCCTAAACAATTGCTGATGAAATGTTTTTCAATGCAAAAATTATTTCAAAATTCTATAAAAGGTCTGGCTTCTTGGGACTAAAGCCCCTAGGCCCCGCAATCACCCAGATTCGCCAACAAAGTTTTGCTTAAAGTTGCTTTTTTAATGAAAATTTTATTTCAAAATTCCACAAAAGCTGTGGCTTTTGGGGCTGCCGCCTCCAGACACCCCGCCAATTCTGGCATACACATTTTTGCAAGATTAAGTCAAGGAAGGTGGGTCGGCTTCCACTCGCTCAAAAAATTTCTTGGATCTGCATCTGACAGCCACTGTGCTAATGCCAGCAATTTCCAATATTCAGAATTTCAGCACATCAACATAAACATAGCAGCAACCAGCAAAGGCGTATATACCCAAGTATCCGAGTGATTTTTTACACAAGGGCCCCCCATTGCTTTTATGGTATTTTACGGAAAAATTTTCTGATACGTCTCCAATTGACTAAACTTGGCTTAAAAAAAATTTTCTACCCCTAAAATAAAAAAAATGGCTAAAATAAAAATGGCTTGGCTTTAGCTAGCGCCGCCAGACCCCTTCGACTCAGTGGCTTACTATTCCTTGTTATCATCTAACATCGAAGCCAATGCATGTATACACAAGTACATTATCCTGCATTTGTTTGTCTACACGAGTATATTATGCTACATTTACTTGTGTTATGTACACTGTCTGATGTAACGTTACTTACTAGATATATATATCTTTTGTTTTAATTTTTCTGTCGGAAAAAATTTCTGATACGTCTCCCGTTGACCAAATTGGGTCTGAAAATTGGAAAAATCGCCAATAATTTTATGGGGGCTGCCGCTCCCAGACCCCTGCAACTTTTTGGTTTAGTAACCTTGCGTTTGTCAGGCGTTTTATGAGTGTTAAAATTGCTAAAAAGTGCCTTTTCACCCATTACAAAAAATCGAAAAGTCATTCCCCTCCCGAACTTTCTTTCTGGGTAGGCCACTGATACGTACGTACCTCTAGAGGTATAAAAATGCGTATATTTGCTTCTATATATATAGGCGAAGAATACGCATTTACAGTTTGCACAGAAAAATAAAATTTTGCACACTAAAATTAAAATTTTGCACAATTATGCACACAATTTTTTTTGAAAAAAAAACCCTGCTCTAGTTAATACAAATAACTGTAGAATTGATATAAGCTTGAACTACATTTACATATAACAATAAAAATGAATGGCGATCGATTGATTATTATATATATATATTATGGATGAAAAATGATTTTCAGGACATATATATGTAGCTTGCCTAGTAAATAACATCAAGAACCAATGAAGTACATGACACTTTTCCGGCAACAGTGCAGATGATGATAATGGCTGATTAATTCGCGCGAATAGGGTGCAGAAAGCACTAACGTGTCGGGCGACTGCTATTCTGACGCAAGTCTTGTCCGTTTCATTTAGCAAGCTGAGTTTCCCTATTCGGCTGCAAAACTTGTCCCGGGTTTTTGACAAGCTTATTAGCATTTTTCCGCTATAAGATCAGCCAACTTTCCTATTTTACTGACACTGCTGCCCTTGGTGAAAGGGCATTTTTATAATAATCCTATTTCTTTTTCCGCTGCAGCCATTTTACTTGACGACAGGAAGCTGACACTTGAATTGTATATTTGTATGAAAATAATAAATTTTGAAAAGTGATAGTCGCGCATGTGTATGCTGCACTACATACTTATTTCTACAATGCCACTAACAGTACACAATTGGCCTGTTCGTATTTGTCATTATTTTGGGTTAACACATTAATTTTGGTCAACGTGACGTTAAATCCGTGTTCGGTAACTCAAACTAACCTTTTTCAGTTATTCAAAAAAATTGAAAATATTTTAAAATTTTGTCAAATTTACCTTTCTGGCACTTTGCTAGGGCTACCAAAGTGGACCAGTGCACACCACGCGGACCAAACAATATCAACTGACACCTCCTATCGACATCAAAATCTCAATTTCGAAAATTTGCCCCATTTTGACCCCCTTAGGACCCCCAATGGGGGGTACCCTTAGGACCCCCAATGGGGGGTACCCTTAGGGGGCTGTAGGAGGGTTCAGGGGGTCCTAGACGAAAACGGACTTCGAATTCGTGTTCAGGGGCCCAAATTACCCCTAGTGACATCAAAATCTCAATTTCGAAAAATTGACCCTTTTGGCCCTCTGGGGCATGGTACCACAGGGGGGGGGCTTGGCGGGGTCCACGAGGGTCCTAGGCAAAACCTAACCGCAGATTCGTGTTTAGGGGGGCAAATTACCCCTATAAACATCAAAATGTAAATTTCGAAAATTTGACTCCTGAGGACCCCCTAGGGGGGTACCCTGAGGGGGTCGCAGGGGGGTCCATGGGGGTCCTAGGTAAAAATGGACCTCGGATTCGTGTTCAGGGGACCAAATGACCCCTAGAGACATCAAAATCTCAATTTCGAAAATTTGACCCCTGAGGACCCCCTAGGGGGGGGGGTACCCTGAGGGTGTCGTAGGAGGGTCCAGGGGGGTCCTAGGTAAAAATGGACCTTGGATTCGTGTTCAGGGGACCAAATTACCCCTGGAGACATCAAAATCTCAATGTCGAAAATTTGACCCCTGAGGACCCCCTAGGGGGGGGGGTACCCTGAGGGGGTCGTAGGGGGGTCCAGGGGGGTCCTAGGTAAAAACTAACCTCGGATTCGTGTTCAGGGGCCCAAACTACCTCTAGAAACATCAAAATCTCAATTTCGAAAATTTGACCCCTGAGGACAATAAAAGCGTTATACATTGACAAAGTCACGAAAAACCATGCTGGCAGGGTGCCGGAGGGGGGTGCACCAGTTCTGGCTATCAGGAAAATCTGACTGCAAAACTAATAGCGCCCTGCAATGCGCAATATATGGGTTTATATTCGCATACAAAACGACAAACCTCTATCTGTAACCGTCTTGGCTGTACTGCCCATAGGTAGCCTACCCCCTTAATACACGTGAATTACCTTCCGAGCCCCCTCCCCAGCGGTCCAGTTACACGATCGACTCCAAAATAGCAGATGCACTATAGCACCACTACACTACCCTGTATGCAAGAGATGGAGGCTACCTCACTTGCGTGACTTCTCAAAAGTTGGCAAGAAATTTTTCGGACTTTGATTTTTTTCGGACCCCAAAAAAGTTTCCCCCCTCCCAGCAGAGACCGAACGGAGACGAAATTGAAAAAAGTGGCCCGTTACTTTCTAAGTTTGGTCAAACTAAATGTGAAAAACATATAATCATGACAACCCTACAAGCGTCCGGTCCGGTAGAGCTGTTGAAAAAAAAGAGGGAAAGTGTCATTGCAAAAGACAACTTTTCATATCTCAAGCTAGACTACACCAATCTCTCCAAAATTTTGCAGGCATATAACCTTCCACTAGGCGGATACACACACCAAATTAAAAGTCATTCGCTTGCATATATTTTAAGTTATTAAAAAATTAAATTTCAAAAATCCGCATTGGGTGGTTTTTCTCCTATTCTAGGGTTGGGCGCTGTCGCGCCTACCCTGATTAATATTGATATTAAAATTTTTTGGGGTCTCCTATTTATATTAATATTAATATTAAAAGTCCAGAGCACTATTAAAATAACGGTACAGCATACCAACTTTGTCCCTGTCCCTCTTGTCCCTATGTCCTTAAGCCCGGTTCATACTTTCTTTAAGCGCACAAGGACAGGGACAAGGACAAATTTCGGTCAGCTGCTGTGAAAAATTGACAAAAGCGTTGGAGCTAATTATTTATACGGTCTAGAAGTGACCTCAACTATCATCATGCAAAAAAAGTGGCATATTTGGCTAGCAGTTTCTCTGAAATCGCTAAGGGACAAAACTATATGGACAAGGACAAGTATGAACCGGGGGGTGGTAAGGGGGACTTTAACTGACTGGATGTAGTGCTGATGGTCGGGGGAGAGTCGCAGATGGCAGCCTCCAGCCAGGGCCCTTTGTGGAAGGTGGGGGGTGTGGTGTCGCCGGGGTTGGGCACGAGACAGTACAGGAAAAACCCGTAGACAAACGGATGATTCTCTTCTCCCGAAATATGACGAAGCTTCTTCTCCTCCTTCAGTGTCTGCAAATTAGGCACAAAATTACAACTGATTTAACATTATGGTAGTTCCAGAATCGCAGTTTTTTGCATAACATTTTTCAAAGCTCTAAGAGTAATCAGTAAAAAATTAAAGAAATGGTTATAAAATTTCAAATTAAATTTAATT
>JASANF010002749.1:0-23654 GCA_030248245.1 Trissonchulus sp. WLG1_4 | reverse complement strand
CAGGTTCTTATGATGACCTAAGATTAAAACTTAAGGCTGTGTGATAAAATTAACAATAGGTGTGTGTGCGTGTGTGTCTCATTCAATGATAATGCCTATGGATGCCTTGTGCAGCAGTCTTATCTCCAATGATGTGTGAAATGAAAAGCTTCGTAATAGTTGTGTGTGCGTTTGTGCCTGTTTTGGTCAGTGTGTTTGTGCGGATGCACGTGAACATGAGTGCGTGTTAGAAATGTGTCTGCTCCTTGATTGCCTGTCTTTGTTTCATTGGCGGTTTTACCCCATATGATTTAGGTATGAGTCAAATCCAGCTCTTTATCTGACAAGTGTTAGTGAAAATTCACAGGTCGCCAAGTGAAATTTCCAAACTGTTTGTGGGAGAAAACTTTGCGACAACTTTTTCGGTTATAACCCGATTGCTTTGGGTATGAATCAAATCCAGCTCTTTGCTTGAGTAAAGTAGCTTCATCTTTGTAGATCTTCTTCGGCCTCTTGCAGAAGTTTTATTTTTCAGTAACAAAAATGCATACCAATACCTTCGCTTTAGTTGCCGAAAGAATACAGATACTGAATGTTATTTCTGGAAATATTAATGCGTCATTGTGAAATGACACTGAAATGCAGATAAATTGTCATTGGCAAACTTCCGTTTTAGGCAATAGAAAAATTTGAGTCTGGTTCACAGTGTATGGAATTACATCGGTAGCTTTAGGCTCAAAAATTGTCTTCTGGCATTTACTGAAAAAACATAGCACAAGCAAAGGCCTGGGAGTCTAATGATAGACATGTTGTTACAAGTACATACATACTTTGCCTTGGAATGAACAGACTTCAGTAAAACACATTTTGCGGAAAAATGTACATACATAGTGTTCAGCATAGTTGCCTCATAATAAATTTATTAAATAAACAAAGCGAGTGGGTGGATGAGAGTAGGCGAGCCATTGTTACCTCGCAATGGCCGTGTATATCACTTAGAGTTGGGCTTGGCGAAGCTGCTGGTCAGAAAATAAAACCAAACATTTCTCCGTGTACTCTTTCATAAATATGTTTTAAAATGCAGTTTGAACACGTATCGTGTCAGCATATGCGCGTTACTTTTTTTAACTCTATTTCCATGCTACTGCACAAGTCACGAAGTGAAAATTACGAACTGTTTTTTAGATGAAAACATGGTGATAACTTTTGTAATTTTAACCCGTTTGATTTGGGTAAGAATCAAATCCAGCTCGTTGCTCTCGCAAAGTGCGTTGGCTTTTTTCTGTTTTTTTGTGCCTCAGGGTGTTGCGCAAAAAAATTTGCTGTTTAGTGAGAGTGTAGGTCTAAGTTGGAATAGAAAATGAGCTCGCAACAGGTTTTTTGTCAAATATGACAAACTACTGTAAAATTCATACTGGTTCACTTTTGCAGCAAACTGTTGCTTGTTTTCTGGAAATAATTTTCCTGTGCCTTAAGGGGGCGCTCCGGGAATCGGGGGTTACATCGAAAATTGGCAAAAAAATTGGCAAATGTCAAACTTTACTATACATATATGTAGTATGGCACAAAAGAACACTGGAGGCAAAATTTCAAATTACGTGATCATGTCACGTGACTCCCAGAGCACCAAACGTGAGTGAATTTTCGGCAAACGATAACTCTGCTTATGCTTTGCGTATCGTCACACTTTATATACCGAAATGTAGCTTATGTGCGTCTCTAGTTGAACATTATTTTGGTTTTTAACATTTTTGTCAAGTTTGGATAAAAAATGTCATTATGTGTTTTCGAAGTCGAACTTTGAGCAATAAAATTCATATAAAAAAATTTGTAAGCTTTATTTAAAAAAACTAAAAAATTGTTCAACTGCGCACAGCCAAAGGCTATAATTGTGCAAAATTTTGCAGAAAAATATCTTACCAGCATTTTATAATCGAATGCCGAAAAATCGGTTTTGTATTCACACAGCCTGTATTTGAGTCTGCTGCTTCTGAAAATGGTTTCTTGTGCGATTTTTTTGCACAGAACGCAATAAAATTGTTTTAATTTTTCATTACGACTAATAAAATCCACGTATCGTCTCTTTGCAAAACCTCAAAAAGCGTTGATGCACTGGCTTACTTGCTGAATTTGTCTAAAAGTCGAATAAAATCAGTAAATTGTCCAATTTTTTCCAAATTTTTTGCTATGGAGATATGCACGTCAAAACATCAGAAATAGTATTTTGGGCAACTTTCCTTCAAGAATGATAGGTTATTTTGGCTGTTTTTAAAAAATACGGCCCAAATCCTTGATTCCCGGAGCGCCCCCTTAAGCTTAGGTTAGGCTTAGTGCTTAGGCTGAGGCTTAGTGCTTAGGCTGAGGCTTAGTGCTTAGGCTGAGGCGTAGTAGGTGGGTCAGCAAAGGCTTAGTCCTAGTTGATTGCATCAAATATAAGGACACTTGCTAACAGATCATAAATAAAGCTGCACTTTTAAACCGAACTTGACTGTCAGTGCCAGCTTGCTGCTGAGCATCAGTGACGTTTTCAAATCGTATTTATGGTATTCGCTTTCATTAAAAATCGCTACTTATGCCTAATGATGCTTATTTTCCTATGAAAATGTAATTAATTTATTGTCTACGCGAAACTAAACTAAAACTTTTGATATGCAAGCTTAATTTAACTATGTATATTTCGCCTCTCTTTTTCAGTTGGCAAAATTACGATTTTTAGTGTAAAAGAGCTAAATATGTTGCTAACAAAGCTGTATTGAATATATTATTATGTATTACTTTATGACGATCAAACTTCAGGTTGATATTACGACTGTATTGGTCATAATTTTCGACGATTTGCCGTATTATGTCGAAAAACGATGATTTTCGACAAAAATTGAATTTTTTCGAAAAGGCATAAATCAACGTTTTTTCGCGATAATTTTAGTGGCCATGGCCACCAATTTGGCCAAAAAAAAACGCTGGTATATACAGTACGTTTACCTAAGCCTAACCATTTTACGAAGCGGGAAACCGAAGCTCCATATATACTAAGCCTAAACCCAAGCCAAAATTAAGGCCAGAATTTGGGCAAAAATTGGCCGATTCTGGTAAAATTGGCCAATTTTTCGGAAATAAATGGGTCGAAATGTCTTTGTTTTGATTCCAAAAAATTGTAAACATTATTCTGACTCCATTAAACCACGTTTGGAACGGCAAAAACACTGGTTTCCGAAAAAAACTTGCGAAAACGTCTCTCACGGAGGGCTCAGAATTTGATGGGGTCGTATCTCAGAAAATTCAACAAGTGAAATTGGGTTCTTGAAGCAAAAATGCTTCCACTAAGTTGCTGTACTCAAAAAATAGGTCCACTATTTCTCCCACAACTGTATTTAAGCCGAATCTGCAGTGGATTCGTGAATTTTCACTTTCTGTTTCATTTTGTTATCTTTTGTGCATTTTTTCCTGGCTTAAAAGTCTCAAAATTATAGCAGGCCGGGAAAAAAACCCACCCCATTTTTTTAGGGGAAAAAACCCACCCCAGTACCGGAACTTGGGTACTTGGTACAGGTCTAAAATTTTGCCAGCGTATAGTACAGTCCCTGTAGGCAAACGTATATAAGCGGTATCTAAAAGGGGTCTTGCTGGTATTTTTTATGAGTCGAAAATTGGACCCCCCCATTTTTGACCCGACATGGGTCCAAGGGAGGTGAATTTTGGAGTCTCATTTCTCAAAAACACTTTTACAGAGGACTATATACCCTTCCTCTATTCATGACCGCAGTGGCAGGTCCCTCCTTACGAGGGGGGGCATGACCGAAATTAGACGGGGTAAAAAAACCCATGTGGGGGAAAACCAGTTTTTGGAAATGGTCTGGTGATGTCGAAAAACCTAGTAGCTACACCAAAAGACTCATGGTAGTGCAAAAAACGTTTATTATTAACACAAATGTGCATACTGACACTTTCTTGATCGAATTCTGGAATACGGGCCTAATAGTTGGACTTCGTCATTTTGAGGTCCTTTTGCGGCGGAAAGTAGTATTCTGTGCTACTATTGCCAGTTTTTTGTCTGTTTTTAATCGCAACCTGTTAATTCCTTTTGTTTCAACGCCAAATAACCTATTAAAATTAAAATATGGCCATCGCGACCTGTCACACCCACTTACGGTACCCCCCACTGAGGGTCCATCCGTGGCGTAAAAAGTAGCCACAAAGTGCAAATTTTGCATGCATTTGAAGCGTTATCGCAACTTTGTAGTTGTTTCCCGTGAAAACATATAGTCTATGACATGAGCTACATGACGAACTATGAAAATGCGGGTTTTTTCCCCGCCTGCTATATTTAAAAGACCTTGTTTTGATTTTATTTTCATTCCGCTGTAATATTTTTTATTATCTATATTTCGACTGTTTTTTTTGTTTTTTCCTGTAATTCACCAATACACGTTTATATGTATGTCTCCCAAGGGTGGCTGGGTGTATATACCCCATACATGTAGTTGGGGGGGGATGGGGGGGAAGAGTGAAGACCCCCCCAAAATTCGGTCCCGGGGGAGGGAGGCGGGGGTCCCGCCAGGGAAAAAAGAGGGGGGAGGGTCCCGGCAGGAGTCAAATTTTGGCCAAAATTTGAAAAAATCGACAGTTTTTTGTGAAATTTAAGCAATTTTTACCAAAATTTTCACAAAAAATAGTCAAAATCGGTGTTTTTTGATCAAAAAAGGCAAAAACTGTGTCATTTTTGGGAGGGGGGGGGGGTCAAAAATGAGTTGACGCAGGGGAGGGGGGGGGGTCCCACCAAGGGGGGGGAGGGGTACCCAAAATTTTGGTGCTGTTACATGTATGATATACCCAGTACGTATATAGTACACTATCCCCAACCCCAATATTGTAAACGTATCGGAAATCCAAAGGGGATTTTGGCAGTCAGGCAGGCACAGGAAAAAATCGGAGTAGAAAGAAATGTAGAAAACAAGTTTCTACTTTTTTCTACTATGTTTCTACCAATTTTCTACTAATTTTCTACTTTTTTTCTACTAATTGTCTACTATTTTTCGACTAATAATTTTCCAAGTGAGGTCTCAACGACTATATATATATACGGTTTATAATTGTTGTGAGCAGAGGCCAGTGATGAGTCGACCCAAGTCAGGCGCCACGGAGGCGAGCAGTGGCGGGCGGTCGTCGCAGGTGTCGAACAGCAAACGTCGGCTCAATCTCTATCGCTCCCGAAGCAACACAGACTCGGACATCATGGCCTCGGTGCCCGGCCAGGACGCTGACTTGCCCGACGCCTTTCGGTGGGTCACTTCTGTTGATTTAAGCCCGATTCATATATAAGTAAGCTGTTCACCAGTTCATCTGTTGCTTAACGGGGGGGGGGGGCTACCCAGGTCAAAAATCAAAGTTCTCTAATTTTGCTTATTTTCACATAAAATGTTACTCCCCCAAGGTACCCCTCCCTCAGATAAGAACAATTAAGCTTGAAGGTGCACTTTTGGTTCGGTGTCTTTGTCAGTGTATTTACATAGGCAAAAGCACGCAAAAAAGCCTAAAAGTAGGCCTTAGATGGACAGTTTTAACACAAACCACATTAAGCCAATCAAGCTGAAACTTGGCATAGTAGTAGCTCACATGTATGCGCAAAATCGTATGATCCGGATTTTTGATATGTATATTCAATTCTAAAATCGAGGGCGAAATGTGAAAAAATGGCCGTTTTTTGGGCCCGCCAAATTTGAGTGATTTTACATTTGGCGTCACTGCTCAGGCCATGGGCAAAAATTTAAAAAAATGGATCATAGAGGTTGAGATATGACATTAGGCTATCGAATCATGTAAAAATCAGTTTCGTCAGTATTAACAAAAATTTCGAGTAAAGGAACGCTTTGTGTGCACAAAAAACTTTTTTTTGCGCCTATGATTTACACGTAAAATTGAATTTTTGGGCGCCCCTAGTAAAAAATTGGCAAAAGCATTGGTTCCAGTTTGTTACATCTGCGACGCGCCTTCCCTGGGGCTACATTGTGTGCAAATTTGAAGCGAATCGGAGAACCTAAAATTTTCACTTATACAGGTAGCCCCCCTTTAAGTTGTTAAGTCTCCAAGAACACAGACACAGGGATAGGGACATGGTTAAGTGTCAACTGTTGTGAAACAGTGACAAAATCGTTTCCTCTATTTTTGCGCATAAAATGGAATTCAGTCATATTTGGTTCGTGGGATAGACTTTTTTGGCCATTTATATAGTTTTCTTGGAATTACTCAAGGACAAATCGATCGAGACAAGGGGTCAAGCAAGGAGAAGGACGAGTATGAAACGGGCCTACACTTTTCTTTTACTTTTTACGTTGGTTATATACTCGTTAGGATTTTTCATTTTTACCTCAAACTACATAGTTTTAGTAACATGCGCGTTTGCTGAAACCTTCCACGGATGCCTATGAGATGTTTAGTAAGAGTAATCAAACATCCAACTATTTACTATTATAGAAGGTATACAACTCAGTAGTTACTAGCACGAGTCACACTCAAGTACATATCAACACCCCCTTTTTTTAAAAGTGTTAACGATAGTAAGTATCATTGTGCGGGTTCCACTTCATGGGTGGACGAGATACTCGACTTGATTTTCTAGTCCCAGTAGGTTGAACTGCAATTGGTTGGTTTGGTGCAACAGGTATTGGTTCTTCGGCCCTGTTTTCATCCTCTATATTGTCTCTCTGTGGATTAGCTTCATTCATTTCGTTGTTTGGCTGTGGTCTTTCGATTCTTCTAAATTCACAACCATCAAACTCTGTACCATATTCAGCACAGGCTTCCGTTGTTGATCTATTTCCCTTTGCAGCAGCAGTAGCTTTGTGTAATTGATCCACATGACGCGTACAAGTATCGCCTGAAGGCAGTGTAACTTGGTACATTAAATTGCCTACTTTCTTTCTTACAGTGCCAGGTATCCATTTCAAACCCGGGCGATACCAGCGAATCCACACTTTGTCTCCAGGTGCAAATTGGCGCTTCGGCTGATTGTTTGCGATAACTGGTTTGTCGGGATGCAAAAAAGACCATCTTGTAGTTAATTCGCGGCCAAGGAACAACTTGGCTGGGGTTTCACCAGTGAAGGTATGTGGGGTCGAACGGTAAGACAGCAGAAATCTATGAACAGCTTTGGCGAGCTCAGTAGCTGTTGGGTTAGCTGCGCGGATGGCTTGTTTAAAAGTCTGTACAAACCGTTCCGCGATACCGTTTGAGGAAGGGTGGTAAGGGGCAGAAAACATATGTCGAATGCCGTTTTCGCTGCAAAAACAGGCAAACTCCCGTGAAGCGAATTGCGGGCCGTTGTCTGTAACTAGTGTAGTAGGGATTCCAAATTTGGCAAAAATAGAACGTAGAGCATCTATAGTGTTCCCAGAAGTTGTTGAAATCATTTCCAAAACTTCTGGCCAATGTGAATAACTATCAACAATAATTAACCACATTTTCCCCCAAAAAGGTCCAGCAAAATCCGCGTGAACGCGATTCCACGGTGCTGACGGAACTTGCCACTTTGCTGCAATTTCTTTCGTTGGCATCTTTAAAACCTGCCGGCAGTTACTACAGGACTTTGACAATGTCTCGATTTCTTTATCCAGATTGGGCCACCAAATGTGACGACGTGCTAGCGATTTCATGCGAACAATTCCTGGGTGAGAAACATGCAATAATTCCAGGAAACTAGTTCGGAGACTTGGCGGGATCACGACTCGTTCTCCGAGAAATAAGCAACCAGAATTAATTGTAAAATCGAATCGTCTACGAGCATATGGTAGCGCAGTCTGGTCACTCAACAATTTCTTTGACCAACCGTTCACTGTTGCCAGTTGTATGCTGTTTAGCAACGGATCATTTTGGGTTTCGAAAGCAATCTTTTCCAAACTGCAGGGAAGCTCTTCACACTTCTCGGCCAACAAACTAAACACATCACTGCAGGTTTCTTCTTTGGAAGGGCTGCCTGCAATCGGAAGTCGAGAAAACGCGTCTGCATTGCAGTGTAGGTCAGTCGGGCGAAAACCGATGTTATACTGGTGTGCTTTCAATTTCAGAGCCCAGCGTTGTAATCGACCCATCGCCAGCGGACTCGCTGCTTTAGGGTTAAAAATATGAACAAGCGGCTTGTGATCAGTCAACAGATAAAAGGAACGACCGTAAACGTACTCGTGAAACTTTGTAAGACCAAAAATAATAGCCAGTCCTTCCTTTTCTATCTGCGAATACGACTTCTCCGCCTGGTTCAGTGTACGAGAGGCATACGCAACTGGCCTCTCAGAACCGTCCGGTAGACGGTGCGAAAGTACAGCGCCGACGCCTACCGGCGAGGCATCGCAGGCCATGATCAATGGCAAGGAGGGTTCGTACGGCACAATAACAGCGGGGCTTTGCAGTGCAGTTTTTATTTCACGAAATGCAGACTCGCATTCTGCAGACCAGAACCATTTCACATTTTTGTGACGTAAATGATTCAACGGAGCGGTTATCGTAGAAAAATTGGGAATGAAACCAGAATAATAGTTAGCCAGACCCAAAAAAGACATCAGTTCAGCTACGTTTTTTGGAGTCGGAAGCTTTGACAGAGCTGCGATCTTTTCCGGTGAAGGATGAATTCCTTGGGCATCCAAAACGTGTCCAAGGTAATTCACACAAGGCTGAAAAAATTGACATTTTGGCAATCCAAGCTTAATTCCGTGTTTGCGGCAAGCTTCAAACACAGCGCATAAGTTCTTCAGGTGGCTGGCTTTGTCTTTACCAGTCACACATATATCATCCAAGAAAACGGCCACTCCAGGCAGGTTTCCAAAAATTTTTTCCATGGTCAACTGGAACGCTGCAGGGGCTGAAGCCAAGCCGAATTGTAGACGCTTGCACTTGAACAATCCTTTATGAGTATTTATGCATGCCAGCATTTGGCTTTCTTTCTCCAAATCTAGCTGAAGGTAAGCTTGCGCCATGTCTAACTTTGTAAAAGATTCTCCACCTTTCAGCTTCTGCATCAGTTCTGGAAATTTCGGCAATGGGTATTTGTCAACGCAGAGCAGCGGGTTGACAGATACGCTGTAATCGCCGCATAATCGAATCTTGCCATTTGGTTTGACGACCGGCACAACTGGAGCAGCAAAATCGGAGTGAGTCACCGGTTCGATAACTTGCTTGTCACACAAATCTTTGAGTTCTTCTTCAACTTTTGAACGCAGAGAGTATGGAATCGGCCGTGGTTTATTGAAAACCGGCCTAGCAGATTCTTTGAGTTGCAGTTTGACAGGAGGCACACCGACAATATGACCAAGTCCTGGTGTAAACAAATCGAAAAATTCATGCAATAGAGAAGCGACATCAGGACTGTGTTTTGATAATTCAGCGTCTAAATGCGAGATTGAAATATTAAGTAAGGGTAGTAAATCACGCCCAAGTAATGCTGGCCCGTGAACATTAGCCACAATTAAGTTTTTATCCAACTTGCGGCCGTTAAGTTCCACAGTAGCTTTTAGCTCACCACAGACCTCAATTTCAGTGCCACCGTAACCCTTCAGGTGAACTGAACTGGGCGTCAATACAGAAGCAGGGAACAGTTCTGCACTCAAGTTTTTAGGTAAAACAGTTCGTCCTGCACCTGTATCGACCTCCATTGACAGTACAGTACCATTAATACTTGGGTGCACAATGATAGGATCTGTAGAAATAGAAACAGAACGAATATAATATATAGGATTAGAGTTAGTAACGTCCGATTCAGATTCCACACAGTTAACGTTCTGTCGTTTGTTAGAGTTCTTAAACCCAGTAAAATCCCGTTTTTTATTGCTGCGACACACAGCTGCAATGTGTCCAACTTTAGAACATTTACGGCACGTAGCATTAATAAACGGACAGTTAGGGGCCCAATGGTCGGGTTTGCCACAACGTCGACAAGACCCTGACAGTTTCTTTGCCGTATAACGACGGTTATTTGACGTAGAAACGCGATTGGCATCTTCCGAAACAAAATGGACATCTAAGCCGGAACTAATTTCTTTAGCTTCCTTATGCGCAGATTCCATTCCCGTAGCAATGTCAATCGCTTTCTGTAGAGTCAGTTCGCATTCAGCAAGAAGACGCCGCTGAACCACTTCAGAATTAATTCCGCACACTAAGCGATCACGCAAGGAATCGTCTAGATCCGTGAATTCGCAAAACTGAGCTCTGGCTCGAAGCCGTGCAATAAAGTTAGCCACAGTTTCGCCGTCACTTCGCTTAGTATTGTGGAATTTATAACGTTCCGCAATAATGTTCACCTTTGGCTGAAAATGCGCTTTCATGGCATCCATCAGGCGTTCCAAGGTCACCTCGGTCGGTTTCAGAGGACAAAGCAAACTCTTTAATAAACTGTAATTTTCCGAACCAAGGGCAGTCAGAAATGTCGCTCGCTTTTTGTCCTCGTTGTCAATATCGTTGGCCAACAGGAACATTTCAAAGCGCTCGACGTAATCCTCCCATTTTTCCCTGGCAGGGGAAAAAGGATCCAAAGAAAAGAACGACCTCGTCGCCATTTGAGATGTTTAGTAAGAGTAATCAAACATCCAACTATTTACTATTATAGAAGGTATACAACTCAGTAGCTACTAGCACGAGTCACACTCAAGTACATATCAGAAAGCCTTTGTTTTATTTCCTTCGTGCGAGCCCCTTGCCTCTGTGGGGCTTCTCCGTGAGTTTCCCTTTTTCTTGACGAAATTTGCTCAAAAATGTTCAAAAATTTTTTTATGTGATATGTACATTAATTTGAAGGAAATTCACTTCTGATCAACTTTTGTTCTTACGATGCATGTTTATTTTTGCGCGTTTTCAAAATAATGGCCAAAACCCATATTTCAGGAGTGCCACCTTAAATTACTCTAAAACAATCTTAAAAGTTTTAAGACCATTTTAAGAGTCATTTTCCAGCTTTATTTCAAATCTTAAAACACTCTAAAATTGGTCTAAAATATTTTAGACTGTTTTCAGATAATCTGAACTTGGTCTAAAACGCTCTGGTCTTCCGGCTCAATCTAAAAATGGTCTAAATTTAGTCTAAAAATTTTCAGACTAAATTTAGACCAAATTAAGAACTCTTAAAATAGTCTCAAATGTTATGAATTTAAGACCAAATTAAGACCAAATTAAGAGTGGCGGTTTTCCTGTGTATCACCTGTAAAAATTTTTGAAAAATTTTGAGCTTATTTCAGCAAGAAAAATAGATTTTCACGGAAATGCCCGCGCAAGCCAGTGCATTTACACGTATGTAATGAATTTGAAAGGCTGAACAACACTAGCAGTTGTGTTTTACTGAAACGTAATTAAAAATTTTTGGTGTTTTATTGAGTGTGGTATAATTTTTTTGTGAACTAACGCAATACTTTCTGCATGCGACAGAAATATAGTGCGTGTGAATACGAACGCAAATTTTCTGCTTACTATTTTAAAAATATTTTTAAAAAATGGCTCAACGAAAAAAGTTAAAATTTGGCACATAAATGCACCTTGTCATCTTCGAGCGGTCGCAAAATTTGATTTTTGGCAAATCGATAGTATCTAAAAAATTTAGCCAAATTCATGTTTTTCAAAAATCGCGATTTTAGTGTTTTTCGATATATCAATCATATTCATCAAAAATGACTTTTTGTGACCGCTCGATCACGTTGAGGCGAGCAAAATAAGCTATTGATTGTGCAACAGCTACTTACTTGCGAAAAGAAATCGCAAGCCGAAATTCCACTCACGTTTGATCTACAGTGGATGCTAATTTGTATCAATGAACTTCTTTTTTTTTGTATTTAGGCATACTTTTACGCCAGCTTGCCAATGTGTATCTAAAATTGGCCCCAAACTGCCGTTTTTTGACAAGTCACATTTCAGGAGCGCCACCTTAAGGTAGCGCTCAGCAACAAAACTCATGTTTGGCGCTCAGCTCATGCAATAAATAGCAATACCACTTTAATTGTATATCAAAGAGACATCAAAAAAACAAAACCTATTTACAATACAGTTCAGCACTTGTGAATGTGTCAAATTTTATGATGATTTTATGATTTTATTTTATGAGACGTGATTGATCTTCGATTTTTCATTTTTTTGATTTTTCAAAAAAATCGATTTTTCAAAAATCAGTCGTGTTTGAGCGACTACAAAAAGTGCTGCGGGCCAAAATTTGAAAATCGAAAAACTTTCACGTCTGCATTTATATTCTTTCTTTCATTGTGCAAATTTTCAACTCAATCGCAAACGGTAGCTGGGACCCAGGTCCAAAAAAAGTAGTCGATTTCGCTACGCAAAAATGTAAGGTTTGCCCACACGTTTCCCTTTTTCAAAAATTAGACCTTTCCTAGGACTGCATATTTCCGTTGAAAAAGTTACAAAAAGCCATACTCAATTTTTGAAGAAATTAAATCAAAAATTTTCGAAGATTTATCAGCTTTGTAGGTTTTTCATTCTGGATTTGCTATTTTCACGGCTAAATAACTCAGCAAAACTTCAACGTATTCTTAAGTTTAATACATCAATTTAAAGCTAAGAAACCGCATATTTCAATGGTATGAGTAATCGTTTTATATGGAAACATAATTTTTTTTTGCTACGGCTACAAAATTGTCCAAAAAATTTAAAAAAAATTTTATCACAATATGCACATTAAGCGAAAGCTATTTTTATTTTAAACAACTTTCCTTCAAGACATTATGGTCAAAAATGTCGCTGCACCTTAAGGTGGCGCTCTGAATAACAGACTTTGGGCGATAAAATTTTTCAGTCAAGTTTTCGTAGGTTAACTCAAGAAGAAAAGTTGTATAAAATCAAACTAGCTTTCATTTGATGTATATAACATCAAATTTTGAGTAACTTGAAATTTCAACCAATTTTTTAATGGGAAAAATTTTTAAATCGATATACCAAAAAATTCTATGTGGCTTTTGGTACTTTTTAAAACAGTTTTGTATAGCGAATTGCTGGGTGCAACTTTTTGAAAAGTCGTATGTGTAGGCAAACCTTTTTAAAAAAATTTCTAAATACGTTGACCAATATTTACAAAAATACACTATTTTTCAAACTAACTGTTCGTTAGCTACTTTTTGGCTTCTGAAACTTTTCTCAACGGATTTTAGTACAGAAAAATTAGCTCTATTTTTTGGAAAATACGTATGTGTAGGCAAACTTCAGGTTTCCGAAATTCAGCTATGGTGCTCATTTTTTCAAGATTACTCTCAGCTACAAAAACCGATTCAAATGAAAATTTGCACACGGTTAGAACAGACATAAATAGAGGCACCGCACGTCTTGAATTGTCATTATTATGATTTGCTTCAATACTACAGCCCTTTAAGGTGGCGCTCCGAATAACTGACGTTGGGCAGTAAAATTTTGCAGCTACGTTTTTAGATCTTTTTTCTTGAAGAAAGGGTGTTCAGCAGTGAATTAGCTTTATTTTGATATATGTAACGTGTAGTTTTGTTAAAATTATTTTTTTGACCTGAATTTCAATGTAGCAAAATCTTCAAATCGATTTCCCGGAAAATTGTATATGGCTTTTGTAACTTTTTACAACGGTTTCCAGTAGCGAATCGGTGACTGCAATTTTTGAAACAGTTGTTTGTGTAGGCAAACCTTTCTAAAAAAATTTCAAATTACGTTGAGCGACATTAACAAAAATACACTATTTTTCAAGCTAATTTTTCGTTAGCTACTTTTTGGCTTCTCTAACTTTTCTCAACGGTTATTTGCTTAAAAAAATACGCTCTATTTTTTGACACAGTCGTTTGTGTGGGCAAACCACAGATTTTCTGATCGGGAATTGCCTTTTTTGATTCGTGATAGCTCTCCTCCATGTCGTTTTTTCATTGTGAATTGACTTAAAGTTAGAAAATAAGTAGATGCCGGTGTACCTTTTTCGAAAATGTTGATTTCTGTTTTTGGTGAAATTCTGCTGCGTTTTCAAGTTGACCATTTTTATAAAAAACTAGTGGATTATGAACCAAAACAATTGTATTAAAATTGTATTTGTATTAAAATTAAAAAAAATTAAAAAAGTAAAAAAATTAAAATTAAAATTGTATTAAAATTATAAGAAAAGATACACCTCAGCAACATAATTACCTACAGTTTAAGCTATAGATCGTAAAATTTGAACAAAGTTTCGCTCAGTTATGCCGTTTGAAAAATTGTGCGCATTTAGCGAAAATAGAAATTTTCAATCGGTCATAAAAAATTAGAACAAGGCAGCAGGAACGTGAAACTTGCTCAAAAACCGAGCTTTGTAGATGGCTTTGATATTTTTAAACGAAAGTTATTCTAGCTAGAACCTACTTCGACTTATACGATAATAAAGTAATGGAAGTTATTCGGAGCGCTACCTTAAAGACGTCACTTTTGATAAAAATTAAAATAACTAAAAATTTACAGCCACTAACTAAAATTCGGCGAATATGGTGCCTCGGCAAGATAACTGTCTTTAATTTAAGCTATGGATTGTTAAATTTGGTTGAGGCACCGCTGAGCTACGTCATTGCAAAAATTAGACAAGTTTTGCAAAATTTCAATTTTCATGTCGTCACAAAACTCGCTAAAGTGCTCTCACTGAACTGTCAAACATTGCAAAAATACTTGCCTGGTGTGTGTCTTGGTTGCGCTTAAGGGGGCGCTCCGGGAATCGGGGGTTACATCGAAAATTGGCAAAAAAGTTGGCAAATGTCAAACTTTACTATACATATATGTAGTATGGCACAAAGGAACACTGGAGGCAAAATTTCAAATCACGTGATCACGTCACGTGACTCCCAGAGCACTAAACGTGAGTGAATTTTCGGCAAACGATAACTCTGCTTATACTTTGCGTATAGTCACACTTTATATACCAAAATGTAGCTTATGTGCTTCTCTAGTTCAACATTATTTTGGTTTTTAACATTTATGTCGGATTTGGATACAAAATGTCATTATGTGTTTTCGAAGTCGAACTCTGGGCAATAAAATTCATATAAAAAAATTTCTAAGCTTTATTTCAAAAAACTAAAAAATTGTTCAACTGCGCAAAGCCTAAGACTATAATTGTGCAAAATTTTGTAGAAAAATATCTTACCAGCATTTTATAATCGAATGCCGAAAAATTGGTTTTGTATTCACACAGCTTATATTTGAGTCTGCTGCTTCTGAAAATGGTTTCTTGTGCGATTTTTTTGCACAGAACGCAATAAGATTGTTTTAATTTTTCATTACGACTAATAAAATTTACGTATCGTCTGTTTGGAAAACCTCAAAAAGCGTTGATGCACTAGCTTACTTGCTGAATTTGTGGAAAAGTCGAATAAAATCAGTAAATTGTCCAATTTTTTCAAATTTTTTGCAATGGAGATATGCGCGACAAAACATCAAAAATAGTATTTTGGGCAACTTTTCTTCAAGAATGATAGGTCATTTTGGCTGTTTTTTAAAAATACGGCCCAAATCCTTGATTCCCGGAGCGCCCCCTTAAGGGGGCGCTCCGGGAATCGGGGGTTACATCTAAAATTGGCAAAAAAATTGGCAAATGTCAAACTTTACTATACATATATGTATTATGGCACAAAAGAACACTGGAGGCAAAATTTCAAATCACATGATTATGTCACTTTTGATAAAATTTAAAATAACTAAAAATTTACAGCCACTAACTAAAATTCGGCGAATATGGTGCCTCGGCAAGATAACTGTCTTTAATTTAAGCTATGGATTGTTAAATTTGGTTGAGGCACCGCTGAGCTACGTCATTGCAAAAGTTAGACAAGTTTTGCAAAGTTTCAATTTTCATGTCGTCACAAAACTCGCTAAAGTGCTCTCACTGAACTGTCAAACTTTGCAAAAATACTTGCCTGGTGTGTGTCTTGGTTGCGCTTAAGGGGGCGCTCCGGGAATCGGGGGTTACATCTAAAATTGGCAAAAAAATTGGCAAATGTCAAACTTTACTATACATATATGTAGTATGGCACAAAGGAACACTGGAGGCAAAATTTCAAATCACATGATTATGTCACGTGACTCCCAGAGCACCAAACGTGAGTGAATTTTCGGCAAACGATAACTCTGCTTATACTTTGCGTATAGTCACACTTTATATACCAAAATGTAGCTTATGTGCTGCTCTAGTTGAACATTATTTTGGTTTTTAACATTGACGTTAGGTTTGGATAAAAAGTGTCATTATGTGTTTTCGAAGTCGAACTCAGAGCAATACAACTCATATAAAAAATTTCTAAGCTTTATTTCAAAAAACTAAAAGATTTTCGGTTAAAAGAAGTCGGTTTTCGAACTGGTTCCACTTTGCGATGGTTGCAATTACATGGACATCGACATGATCACGAGAAAAAGGAAGGTCGTACTTGTTGATGTTTTGGACACGGTCCAGAGATTGCTGTGCCCGGTCCTGGTCCTTGTATGACTCGATGACCCAGATTTGTTTCGGCTGGTCGTCGAGAGGGTCCACAAGCGTCGATTGTCTTTCGGTAGGGGTCTTTTGTTTCCTCTTCTTTTGTTTCCTCTTCTTGCTGGTTGTCGCTCTTTGTGCCATCGCGAAGAAGGACACTTTATTGGCGAATCAAGAAGGAACGCGAACGGTCGCGTATAGACAAAAGAAACAAAAGAACTGACGCAAGGGGGGGAAGAGGGGGGGTGGACGCGTACGTAGGGGGACTACCTACATTTCGCCTACACACTCACACCGCACTCTTTCACAGACACTCTTTCCCTACGTTTGGAGTCTAAAAGAAAAAGACCACTGGATTGATCCGGACGACTTTGTCGGTCTTTGATCCCCGAGTCTTTGTCTCCGATGTCTTTGATATCTGATTCTTTTACGGCTCCATCGTCCACTGGATCATCGAAGCTCACAATTAATTAATAATCTGCAAAACACAGTTGCAGCTATATTCGACGAGTACGACCAACACGGAAGAACACCAACAATCAAGGAATCATGGCGCCGGACATACGGACGGAAACGGATAGGTGCATAACATACAGATGTGATAGGAGGTGGGTTATTCGCACATTATGGTTAGGTTGGAGGGAGAAGGTAGATAGTGCTTACTCGACTTAAATGACAACATACACGCGTACCACTGAACACTTTTATTTAGCCTTTTGTAACACAGATCAATCATATTCAGATGTAATAACGGTTAGGGTATGTGTTAGTATGAAATATATGTACGTGATTCCCCTATATTTATTATATTTACCCTATATTCCCCTATGACATTAACACATAAAATGAATCTTGATTGTATAAACAAAATTTTTTTTTTTTTTTTATTTTTTTTTTTTTTTTTTTTTTTTTTTTTTTTTTTTTTTTTTTTTTTTTTTTTTTTTTTGGTCTTTGTATAGACTGTTTTTCATGTTTTAAACTTATAACCCAATTTCATTTGTGATTTCACACTTATTTAACCCCATGCTATTTTTATTTTTAGTGCAAACATGAATAAATTAGTAATTTAGTACCCTAGTCTTGATCTGTGCATTCGGGACCATAGTATGGCTTCAGACGCTGTATACTTACACGCTCTGGCTTAGCACCCGGAACCCCGTGCTTAATGATTTCATAAACGTTGTCCGATAATTTAGCTAATACTCGATGGGGTCCGTCCCATTGGAGCATATATTTTCGCTTCTGCCCCGTTGCTACTGGGGTCTGTGTGATATTTTTTAGGACGAAAGATCGGACGGGGTATTCCGTGGGTTTGGTGCTACGATCATAGCGAGTCTTATACTTCTCCTGATATGCCAACTGATGATCGCGGACCGCACTATGAGCAATACGCTGTCTTTCCTGCAGCTTATGCACATAATCTGGTACCGCATCTCCAACTAAAGGCTCTGGCAGCTTAAACAAGACATCAGTGGGTAGCAGTGG
The DNA here is from genome assembly GCA_030248245.1 of Trissonchulus sp. WLG1_4. NCBI lineage: Eukaryota > Metazoa > Nematoda > Enoplea > Enoplida > Ironidae > Trissonchulus > Trissonchulus sp. WLG1_4. Next base: position 5,776 of record JASANF010002749.1, on the reverse strand, counting down.
ATCACGACCATGCACTACGAAGAACGGCGTATCTTTCAACGCAGAATGTGGAGAATTTCTATAGCTAAAGAGGACCCATGGAAGGACCTCCTCCCATTCCTTGCCGCTAGCCGCAATGGCTGTTCGCATAATTTTCTGGAGAGTGCCATTTAATTTCTCAACTAGTCCATTGGACTGTGGGTGGTAGCTTGTTGTTTGAAGCTTTCCCACGCCAAAATACTGATAGACTGTTTTGGCGAAGTTGGAGACGAAATTTGCGCCTCTGTCCGTTAGCACTTCTCGTGGCACCCCATGTGTCGCAATGAATTTCGTTGTGAAAACATGTGCTACCTCTTGGGACGTCTGTCCCTTCAATGGATATGCTTCGGCCCATCTCGAAAAATAATCAACGATGACAAGTATGGCTTTACTGCCACCTGGAATTTCTGGGGCCTTGGTTATATCCATTGCGACACGCTCAAACGGGGCCGTTACTGTCGGTAGTAAGCGCAACACTGCCTGTGACTTTCGCGGTCCTTTCTCACAGAATGCACAGGTTCGACATTTCTTTTGAAACTCTAGAACATCCTTAGTCAGTGTTGGCCAATAGTAACGAGATGCTACTCGGAAATGTGTGGTGCCGTAGCTGGCATGGCTGCCTCCAACTGGCTCTACATGGCACTCCTCGATCAACTGTTGCTGAAACTCTGGTGGCACGACAAGGAGTTGGGTGGAGGTCCCTACACGGGTACCCTTCAGGCTAATGTGAAACCTATACAAACACCCGTCGACACAAGTGAAGTCATGCCCGAAACGGCGCAGGTATAGCGCTAAATGTTCGTCGTCAGGCAAAATTTTCCTACTCAAAAACGCTATAACTGCTGTGGAAAATTTGTCGTCTGCTATTGCCCGTTTCCATTGCACCATGGAGATCGTATTTGGAATTTGCGGGTCCCCTGCTGCCTGCGCCAAGTATGTCACACCTGCGCATAGGTCAGCTAATGGGTCTAGTTCCTCAATTTCAGGTCCCGAATTTGCTGGAGGGTTGCGTGACAACGCATCGGCTACCACGTTCAGTCTGCCCGGCTTGTGGATGACCTTGTACTTATACTCGGACATGGCTATAGCCCATCGAGCCACTTGGCCCCAATAAACTTTGGAATCTGCATTAAGCATCCACTGTAGGGCTTTATGGTCCGTGTATATAGTGAACGGCTTAGACAACAGATAGTGACGAAAGTGTGTCACCGACCAGTATATCCCTAAACACTCTAAATGGGTATTTCCATACCCTTCTTCCACTCGGGAGAGGGATCTGGCTGCAAAAGCTATAGGGTGCCGTTTACCCTTGTCATCCTCTTGCTCTAGAACTGCTCCTAAGCCTAGGCGCGACGCATCTGTGACCAAAACGAACTCTTTACTATAGTCAGGGTAGGCCAAACATGGCGCTGTCATCAGACACTTTTTGAGCTCCTCGAAACTCTTGTCACAGGCGTCGTCCCAGTCAAATGTGCAATCTTTACGCAGTAGCCGATATATAGGGCGCGAAATTTCTGCGTATCGGGGGATAAATTTGCGGTAGTAATTGCACATCCCCATAAATATGCGCACCTTTTTGACGTTGTTCGGGCTCGGAAACTGGGCAATAGCATCAACTTTTCCCATGGCTGGCTTAATGCCTTCTTTTGTCAACACATGACCGAGGAATTCGACTGTTGCTAATGCTATTTCGGTCTTATCAATTTTGAAATAGATGTCAAAATCTGTGGCCCGCTGAAGAACAATTTCCCAAGATTTTATATGGGCCGCCTCGGTTGCGTCCGGCAACAGGATATCGTCTATATATACTGGGAATCCTCCCATCACTTGCTCAATGATTCTCTGGAAGGTTGCCGGCGCATTGCAAAGACCGAAAGGGAGCACATTATAGTGATATATCCCTAGGTATGTGATGAAAGCTGTTTTGATCTTATCATCTTCAGCCATAGGTACTTGATTGTACCCAGCAACTAGATCAAGCTTAGAGAAAAATTTCGCGTTGCGCACAGACTCAAGTAAATCCTCAATCCGAGGCAGGGGATATGCGTCTTTTCGTGTGACCGCATTCACTTTTCTGAAATCTACGCACATACGCCAGTCACCATCTTTCTTTTTGACTAGAACCACGGGTGAAGCCCAGGGAGAATCGGATTTTTCAATTGCCCCTTTTTGGAGCAACTCCGTTATCTTTTCCTTTATGATCGTTTTCCGGATTGGGTTTTCCCTATAGGCCTGTTGCCGAATGGGTTTGGCATCCCCGGTGTCAATTCTATGCTGAAACTGTGTCATAGTGCCGACAGTTTGCGCGGGTTTAAACCGGTGTGCAAACGACACTAGCACTTCCTCGAGTTTTGCTTTCCCCTCAGGTGACATGTGGGACTCCCTCAATTTTTCCTTGACTTTTTGTCGAAACTCGTCTTGAAACCCCGGTTCCATGTGGAACTTGGTCTTTTGGACCTGATCCGAATTTGGATCTACCCCGCAGACGTTTTCTGTACCGTCCACCGCTTCTTCGCACAAACCCACAAAGGTGTTAGCTGGGATTATCATCTGAACAGGGTGAGGGTTCAAAATTTTGATCGGGATTTTGCCCATCTTGACTCTAGCCACTGTGGCGCTGGCGTATAGTTGCTGTTTCGATATAAAATCAACGTGCGGTTCAAAGAACACGTCTTTGACGTCTATCCCCATTCCCGGCTTTGGCTTCATCAAGCCTGCAATTACTCGCTCACGTCTCGGACCTATGACTACCTCTTTGGTCGTGAACAGGGGAATGTGCGACTTCATGGATTGCCGCTCTGCCTCAGATAGTGACATTATTTGTTGCGGGGGCAATAGGGGCAACCAGTGTGCTATATTGTCAGCACCTGGTTTCACCACACGCTGGCCACAAGCTATGACCCAGCCAAATTTCTGCAGAAAGTCAAACCCAAGGATCAAGTCGCGACCACAGATGGATGAAATGAGAAATGGCCACTTGTATATAAACCCCCCATACTCAATAGGGAGTTCGACTTCCCCTTCAAAATGGATCGACGAAGTATTTGCGGATCTAGCTGATCGCACTCGGGGGTGGGTGATCGGCAGCTGCTTGCGCCGCTGAATGTCCTCCAACAAATTTTTGGTGATAATGGACATAGTGGCTCCCGTATCTATTAGGGCTGGGCACATTTTTCCCACAATTTGGACTTGGACTACTGGGATATTCGTGCTAGGGTTCCCCTCCATTTGGGATACAGGCCAATTTCCCATCTCATTTCCCTTGGTCGATTTGAGTTCTTGCAACGCGTGCTCTAGCTCGCGTATACGCTTGTTCAACTGCTGGATGTGGCCTTTTGCTCCTTGGATTTCTGACTCGCTGAGCTGACTACCGCTCACTGTCGGTGCCGTTCCCTCTGTGCCTATTCTCACTGCCTTTCTGATGTTTTTCGTTTTGTCCTTGATTTTGGATTCTTCGGCCTTTTCGGCCTCCTCCAACCCTACTGGGGTTTGCTCAAGTTCGGGGTCCGATTCTACATCTAGAGCCTCAGTCTGGCACTCGGGGAACGACTCCTCCAGGTCGGTATACCAAGATGGAATGACTATAGATTCCCCTTGCTCCGCGCTAGTTGGCTGCATCTCGCATGCCATGTCACTGTCTGAGTCAGGCGCGGTGATCACTATGATCGGGGTTTGCGTCTCAGTTTGGGTCGAATCTAGGGGTTTGGGAAGCTCAAACGGGATGTGGGGCATCGGCTGAATGATGTTAATTTCGCATGCCATCATTAGAAACTCCTGGGACACCTCCTGCTCTACCTCATCCTCTGAATCCTCCTCTAGCTCATTGTCATCGTGTGCCCCAGATGTAAACTGCTCAGCTACTTTTTGTGCCTCTTGGATCCAATCAGGGATCACCGTATGAATTTGTTCTTGCTTGGGCTGAGAGTTTTGCTCAACCACTTGCTGACTTTCCAAACTATAGGACTGAGGTTGAGTCTGATTCTGGTATACCACCCCTTGTGGAGGGTACATATACTGCGGAGGGTATAGAACAGGCTGTGGCTGCGAGTAGTTTGGCAGATACTGAGGGGGTTGCATGAGATGACTGCCCATTTCTTGCAGATAATTTATTTGACCCCGCGAAAAATTGCTCGGATTGTTGGAGCGGAAACTATTTCCCCGATTGAAATTCGACGGACCTTGGAATCGTGGGGAGTAGGAGCTTTGCGACTGCTGTCGCCCATAGTTGGAAAAATTCGAGAATCTCCCTACACTGTTAGATAGAAATCGACGAGTATCAGGGGTGAATGGTCGACCCATTGGTTTCCGAGGGGCCCGACAGTGTTTGCTGACGTGACCCAGACGACCACAATTGTAGCACTTCGGGGGTGGGGAGTCTCGCCCCTGGTATCCGCCATTACGTCCCATATTGTTATTGTATGGTCTGTTTGGAGATCTGTTTTGTTCAGATGAATGTGCCCCACTATACCCTTGGTCTCGAGGGTGACGATCATTTCGTTCTGAGTTCTTTCTGATTTCAATTTGTAGCTCACGTATGGCTTCGAGCAGTTTTGACTCATGATTTGTCTCTGAATTTTCAACTCTTTTGGGTGTAAACAAAGGTCTTATGGGCCCAGGTTTGTCAGTCCGAGTCGGGGGATTTGAGAAAGTTCTGGCTTCGCGCCAGTTTCCGCCTTTTTGGCCTGAATTCTCCCCACTAACCGCATGAACCCAGTCAGAGCCACCAATCGGAAACACCAGATCTAACAGATTTACCACCTTGGACAAGGGAGGGGAGCCATCACAGAAAATTGGTGCTAGGACTTTTTCCCCTTAGGGGATTCCCCCACTAAAAATTTGGCGAGCCCCGTTGGTTCCCCCCCCCCCCCCGCTGATCCAAATTTCTTGCGCTAGGGTTTGCAGCTCTCTCAGGTAATCTCTGACTGGTTCACCTGCCCTCTGGCGTCTATCCAAGAATTTTCTGTAATAGTCACTCTTTGTCATCTTTCTAGCCCCAAACACAGGTGTCAAATGTTCGACCAGACTCGTGAAATTTTGGATGGTGTCTTGGGGCAATTTGGATGCGTACAGGCCTACCCGTCCCCCTAGTTTGAAACAGAGGACCCGTCCCCAATCATTTTCTGGGACCATTGCCATTTTTAGGCGCATGGTAAGGCTCTGCAGCCACTCTTGGAAGGTCATTTTGACAGAGTCGTGGTCGAAAACTGGCAGATCCGCCACAAACTTGAGCATATTTTGGAGCTTCTGAGGGTCATAGGCTGGGGGTAGGGGTTGCGTGTGAGCTGATCTCCCACCAAAACTGCTGGGGTTTATATACCCTGGTGCTGGTCCAAAATTTGTCACCTGTGCATTAGCAAAACACTGCCCCGCCTGTGATTGCATGTCCCCATATATGTTGGTATAGTCGGGATGTTGAACAATTTGGGGGCCCCCTTGCGTTTCCCAAAATCTAGGGGTGGACGATGGTAATTGTCTCGGAGGCGCGAAAGTAACCCCTGGGCCCATAGACTGATTAAACTGCCGACCATATGAAACGGTTTCCTTAGGCTCTGTGATTCCAGTAGTTGTACAGAAAACTACTGACGGTCCGGTTTCAGTTGGACATTGATTTGCCTGAGTGTATATATATGTCGGCTGGGTACAGTATTCGTACTGTTTTGTCAGCATTTGTGGTGGGCAAAAATCCACATATTTTGGGGTTGTTGCTGTAAAACTTGTTTGAACTGTGCTCAGCGTTTTTTGCATTGGTGGATTGAAT
>JASANF010002746.1:0-10162 GCA_030248245.1 Trissonchulus sp. WLG1_4 | reverse complement strand
TGTAACGAAAAACAGCTAAAACGATACACCAGACATTGTATTAAGCAAATACATAGGGCACAATGCAGATGTATGTACATGCACATGTTTTCATTTAAGATAAATGCAAAGAACACTATGCCAAAGAGTTGCAGGGGTCTGGGGGCGGCAGCCCCCAGAAAAAAATTTGGGAAATTTTTGATTTTTAGGCCAAATTTGATCAATTGGAGACGTATCAGAAATTTTTTCCGGCCGGACCATAAAAACCAAAGGGGGGACCCTTGTGTAAAAGTTCGGTCGGAAAAAATTTCGGGGGGGGGAATTCCCCCCATTCCCCCCCCTGGCTACGCCCCTGCCTTTGGGGATATTTTGGCAAACTTTCAGTGAAATTGATTGAGAAACTTTTAAGATATAAACTTTTCTCAATTTCTTAAAAGTTTCTCAATCAATTTAGGTGAAAGTTTACCAAAATATCCGCAAAGGTATTTGCAAAATTTTTTGAATGTTTCTGCAAGCAGACTATGCATAAATAATGAGTTATTAACCTTTTATTTCTACCTTAATGCTTATCAACGCATCAGCGATTATATAGTAAAGTGTGTTTCGCAGAGAATATACGCGCTGATTGGCCATCCACATGTTGCAAAAAACGGCAACATGTGGCCTGGAAATGACGAGCGCATCTGCCTGCGCTATAACACAGGCAGAAAGGAGAGTCTCTCACTCTTTTTTGTTCCTTCTAGAGAAGGAACTATTGTTTTGAAATCAACTCTGCATAGTGTAAAAGTAGCAGCCACAGGTTGTTTAGCGTATATGATTAACACGTAAAGTCAGTATGGGAACCGACTGCTCTTTTTTTTTTGAAAACCGGTGTTTTTTACTATTTTTAATGAAATAATTGTCAACAACATTTTGCCTAGGTATTGAATTGTCATTTTACTAAAATTTTGTGATTTAAAAAACTTTCGTATACACATGCTAATCACGTGATCGTCTAGTCTGGTGTCTGGCTTCTGCTTTCCTTCTACATAGTCATAGCTGAACATCGTTACATATCGAACTAGTGTGGTCGAGTGGTCAAAAGCGCTAGTCCAGAATTTGTTGATATGTACTGCGAGGGTTCGACCCTCATGTGTTGAATTTTTTGCAAAATATTTACGCCGCTTTTGTCAGCAAAAACTGTTTGGATATGAGATTTTTTTGTCAAGGAAAGCGATAGCGTCGTCGAGTTGGCAAGCAGTTTCAATTATGGCATGTGTTCGACATGAGCATTGGAACTGAATAGATCAACTGTACACTAGTACATTACTGCGAAGCTGAATTCTCCTATGTAAAATAAGCGGAATTTTTACTCAGCGAAGGAACCTTGCCCCCTTTTGGGGCCTGCTTGTTTTACCGTTCCGGTAAAATGTGGCGCGGCTAGACTAATATGTTCGAAACTTTGAAACCAGTTGATTACTGCAGCAAGAGCGATTATACAGTTTGAATTGTGGTCAGTCTTGCCGCTGAAGTTCAACTCGTGCACTCCACCCTGAATACAACGCATTCTACTAGTTTTCTTTCCATAGCTTCATAATACCCGATTCATACTCGTCCCTAGCGGTGTTTGCTTGTCCGTAAGCACACTTGACGTCATAGTGTACACTGTGCAAACTAAATAGTTCTACTAAGCATTTTTGTGCGTGAGCTCTGTCTTGTGCACAAATTTGTGACTGCAATCGCTAGTGTTTTTGCATTGGTTCACGGACAAGCATTTTACCAGACATGGACACAGACAGACAAGCAAAATGGTCCACTTCCACTCAGTGTCCACAGGGATTTTATATGTCTTGCATAGATCCATACTTCTCAATTAACTTCAGTAATTTTACCTTTAATTTATAGCGCATAAGGTAATGAAAACAGAAACAAAATTTTGCTGTATTGGAACCGTGGGTGAGATAACGATTTGTTATTCTTTATTTATTTTATTAGCACTTTTACACTTGACCAGGGGCCTGTTTCAATAAACTCACAGGCGCACAATTGTGACAAATTTGGCTGAAAATCAGGTGATTCGTAATGAAATTATACGTGTATTCATTACGAATCACCTGATTTAGCACTAACAAATCTCACAATTGTGGGCCTGTGAGTTTATTGAAACGGGGCCCAGGTATATATGCTTTGAAAAAGTGTTTCTAATTTTATTGTTTAGTCGAATGGCAGCCTGCGATAAAAAACAGCGCCGTGGGGTCGGGCACCAGTTGAACCGCAAAATTTAATATCTGAAAAAGACTATATGGATGATATCCAAACTGAATCAGCAGACGATGAAGTGCAGAGACAAATCCTTGCAGGAGACAGTTTTGGAGCATAGATATATAACTTTACTGACCGCATGAACATTATCGATAATACACAGCAAAACTGACAATGCGACTGTGTGAAAAACGATACTTAGACAGATAGAAGCCGTTCAAAGGCACTTTCTCTATGTCGTACTTAAGATGTAGAAAGATTAGAAGTAGACGATGTGTACTGCATCTCAATTAGCGTGTAGGACACATGAAATTGGAAGAAATGCAAAAAACGACAAAGTAGACGGCTGAAAATCATTGAATCACTTTCTATATGTATTGCTTGTTGGGTATGTAAAAATTAGGCGCGGCCCATGTCAGATCCAGGTGAATTTTTGTTCCTTCTAGAGAAGGAACTATTGTTTTTAAACTAACTGTTCGCAGCGTTAAACGCTGCTGAGCAGGCTGCATAGCCTGTATGTTTTGTGTGTGTTTTCAGCCTGGGAGTTGGCTGCTGATTTTTGTCTGCGTATATCCATGAAAATCAATAATCGATGCAGAGTGTTTTGGTGTAACTTTTTCAGCCTCGGCACCGTAATGTTTCACCAGGACTATATAAGAGACCCTGGATAACACTGTTTATCGCTTCTTGGAGCTGATGTGCTCAGCTCAGATCAAAGCGTAATTGGGGCCGAATGGCTCGCTGCAGCGGGATGCTTAACATCCTGCAGCACTTTTTACGCGGCGGCCTCAGCCGCCGCGTATATACTATAGTGCAAAAGTGTGCATCAAGAGCACACAAATACACCTATTCTAGTGTTGATCTGCTGGTAGGTCAGCAAATAACACTGTTTGTGTGGGTGTGTGTACGTACTTAGCGACAATCACTTGCCCGCTCTCGTTTACGCAGCCTATTTGTCAAGTTACTAACATTTTCTGCATACAGAAAATAGTCCTTTGACAAAACCTGTCGGGACAATGTTTCGTAGAATGTTCATTAGCGCGTCGAAAGCAAGAAATTTTGACTGCGGAAGTGCGGAGCCCATAGTACGAACTCCGTGACAGCGTGATCGTGATGGTTGATCTTTAGCCAACATCCGCTGACTAGCACGCGATTCGCAGCGCGTAAGTAGGTTAGCTGCTCTAAACTTAATGCTGTAGCTCGTTCGGCAACATCTAAAATTTTGAATATTAAAAGGGTTCTTGCTTACGGTTCAGCAGTATAGTGACCAATTTGAACTTAAACACTGTTCACAGTGATCACGTCTGATCATGATCTTCTATGGAGGCATCAACATTAAGCAAAACTGACGCTATATAAAATTTTTCTGCTGGAGACTTTTTGGCCGTTACATATAAGAATTGGCTGAGCTAAAAACTGACAGTTGACAGTTTGTGTTGGCTTTAAAAAAATTAAGTGCCGCGGTTTATATTCGAAGAATATCCTCAGCGCAGCAAGAACGTCGCAACGGAATCTCTCCAAATTAAGTTTAACCTTACTCGCAAAACGTGCTTGTTTGTAAATGTATATACGTAGTTAGGATAGTTTAAGAAAGTAGGTGGTACATAGTTTAGGATACGCAGTGCAATTTAGAATAAGCTAGGTACTAGGGTAAGTACCTAAGTTACGCAGTGTAGCCGTAGCGTACAGTAGATACAATTCAATTAAACTTGAAAGGTAGACACCGGGGAAGGAACATTGCCCCTTTTGGGGCCTACTTGTTTAAATAGAGTGAGACACTATTATGTACTCTTGGTAATATATACATGTAGAATTTTACATTCCTATATGTTATAATAATTTACTGAAACAGAGCGCACCAGACTGGCCTTGGCCTTAAGGCCACTTCACGCGAGGGCGCATTTTGCTTCATGGCGTACGCAATGGTGCATTGCAGATTGCAGGGCGCATTCTAGAAGGAGAATGTACAGACGTCAGCCTGACTGCTGCATTGGGTGAAATGAATGCGCATTGTGTGATTATATAAACAATTATAGAGCGTTACCGCTCTTGCGCCTTCGTGTAAAATGGCTTTTAGAGTTAGACTGCTTTCCGCCCCACGTCATAGAAACTTTTTTAGGACTGTACCTGTCCCTAACTGCATCTTACGGAGCAAGATAAGTACATCTTGTGCTATGCCAAAGTTTAAAAGTATTTTGCAAGAAATCAGCGCTATCGTTTTTTTCAGGCATTGTCGACAGTTTTCAACAGGATTCCATATTTTGCCTTATCCATGGTATTTTTAATGCTAACATAACACGAGGACGTCGTGGGAACTTTAGTCATTTAAAGATTGGTGATGAACTGCAGTTTGAAGTGACACGAGTCGAATTGCATGGCAGATTATTGAGTGTTCGCGGTAAAGCAGTTTCTTGAATAGTGCTTGTTTCAATTTATCTTTTTGATTGCTATATGTTTTTTTCATCATCCACCATTTTTTACAATTAATGTTTAGAGATCGTTTTTATGCGAACATTCAAAGAATCTTGTTTGAGATTGCCGTTTTAAAAAAATAAGAAAACATGACTTGGCCTTTTTTATTTAATTTTGTAACTGTTTTAGTGTGTTTACAAATGATACAGCCATATGTTCGAAGTTTTGTCGCATGCACAAATTTGAAATTTTATTCTCAGTCTTCGTAGCAATTGGCAAAAAAACTGCCAACCAAAAAACTCGTTCATTGTTCTGAAGGACAGGCATAAACCGTGTTCAGATTTTAGGTCCCTCTCAAATGTGGGATTACTGATTTGTTATTATACATGTTTGTTGTTGTTCATATTGTTTGTTATAGTAAACTTGTAAACAAAGGTTGCAGTGTGTTCTTGTTTTTCTGGTTTGAATTAAGTTAGGCATTGGACTAGTTTTCTTCATTTTGCACAGTAGTCGTCCATTGTGAGGGGTGGACGTGGGTCGTGGGTACTGGGTACAGGCTGTTGTGATGGATCGGAAAATTTGAGCCGCGGGTACCCTTTTCAGGCTGCGGGGTCGCTAAATTTTTTTCTGACCCGCTAAACTTGAAAAAATACGAAATAGGTATGTAGAACTCCAATTTTAAGCAAATATAGGTGTTCGTAATAGTGCGTAATAATGACGCCTGAAAAGCACATGGATTGGTTTACAAGTACTCAACCAACTAGAGGTCCATATAACACAGGAGGACGCTACTTAGGGCCTTTTCACAAAATATATTAACTGGATTAGATCAACTAGATTACATAACTTTATAACTCAACGTTGGATTAACGTAATTTCATAAAATTTTGCAAGCGAATGGACATTACTTGGGGCCAATTCCTAAAATGGACTTAACGGATTTATTTTAATCGGACTTAACGAGTGGATTTAACAAGCAGCAAAATCCAATTCCTAAAATACCTGATTTAACGGATTTAACTTGGCACGCTGCATATTTTGAATCCGTTTAGTCGGACTTAGCTGAGCACGTTGATGCGCTTAAATCCATTAAATCCGGCATTTTAGGAATTGGATTTTAATTAAATCCGACTATTTTTAATCGGACTTAATTAAGTCCGATCCAATTCCTAAAATACAAGATTTAAAGTGTTTGTAATGTTTCCGTTTTACTGAATAATACTGTAATACTGAATTCAGAAGTAGCGAGTGTGTGTGTTTTTGCTTAATAATAACCAATATTTAGAGTATAACTAAAAAATAAAATGTCAAAACTTATGCAGTTGAAAAGCCCAATTTATGCGCTTTCATTTGACATATTGATCGTCCAAATCGGTTAAGGTAGTCTAATGTTATAAGCAAATAAGTGAGACGCACCCTGCCTTTAAATCCATTAAATCCGCGTAACGTTACGCGGATTTAAAATGCTACAATTTGCATGTAGTTTTAAATCCGAATATTAAACGGATTTAAATAAATCCATTTTTGGAATTGGATTTTTGCTCAGCGGACTTAATTAAGTCCAGCAGCACGTTTAATCCGAAAGTATTTTAGGAATTGAAACGGATTAAAAACTTGAATCCGGTGGTATTTTAGGAATTGGATCGGACTAAAATAAGTCCGTTTAGTCCGTCTGAAACTTTGAATCCGATAAATCCGAAATCCAATTCCTAAATTCCGGATTTAATTAAGTCTAATCCGTTAAGTCCATTTTAGGAATTGGCCCTTGGTTTAGTTGTTATGCAAAGCTTCACAAATGTTCGTCAATTCAATGCTTAGTTACTGAAGTTAATCTAGATAATCTAATCCAGTTAATATAATTTGTGAAAAGGCCCTTAGAAACAGAAAAAACATCCGCATATGTTTAAAACATTAAGTTCTTTGTTAGCTACAACGTTGTTTAAGCATCATTTCGAACTGAAAATCACACTGAAACCTCTCTTAGTGCTGTTTTGCGGTTACCGTAGCCGTGGTGACCGCAGCACCGCGCCCACCTGTAGTCCTGGATACTCCACTGCACTAATTCCACAGGTCGACCACAGTCCCCATAAATTGTCTATTTTATTCAATGTTAAATTCTGACCTACACACTTATTGCACATTTTCCCCAGCTGTTCCCAATGTTCCAAAGACAAGAATGAGTCTAGACAGTCACGTGATTGGCATGTGCGCACTGTCTGGAAAGTTACGATTTAAAAAAAATTATGAAATCAAGAAACTTGAATAAAACCACATTTTTTAGCTTTGCTAATGTGATGGAGACCATAATTAACGGCAAAATTGCCAAATAACTTTTTAGCGAAAAAAAGCAAACACTTCCCAAGCTAACTTTACACGTTAATCATATACGCTGAGCAATATGCAGGGCTAACTTTAACACTGCGCAGAGTTGGTTTCAAAACAATAGTTCCTTCTCTAGAAGGAACAAAAAATATCGTAGCACTGACCCCCATCTCTTGTGTCGACGACTTCTCACCTGAAATTCCTCTGGTTCACATGTGTACCCTATATATAGTAAATATATATTTCAATTTGTAAGCAAAAACGATTGCGCAAAAATCATTGCGGTTAATTTTGCACGTTTTTTTGGCCGTACACTACCTGCCAATCGTGGGTACGAACGAGTCTAAATTTTCATCCCATGACACAAACGACCTGCGGTTTTATGTTCGTGGGTAACCGACGAGTCACGAGTTAGTTACCCAACCCGCACGGCACAAGTCGACGTACTGGCTTCGACCCGCATTTGACTCGCGACTTTACGATAGCGTGCTTGATAGTCCGAATTTCCACAAATTAGGTATGATGTAGGTAAGTAAGCTTACCCGCCTACATATGTACATATCTTGTTCACAGTGTAAATTTAACCAAGTGCCCCTAGACTTCTGCATTTCTAGCAAATTTTTATGATTTGGTATTTTTCGGTTCGGCGGTCCAGAACAAATTCAGCTACCGCGCGTCGGGTAGGTAGGTAAGTTACATGGGTTCTCGGTTTCTCTCTGGTGCCCAGCGGATCACACTTTCTGACGTATACCCAAGCCAACCCACGGCCACAAACCCTGTCCACCCCTGGGCTGACCACCGACATGTCACGCTCTGCGGCCCGGTTCTGTCGCGTAGCAGGAGTCTGCTAATTTTGCTCAGTAGGCAGAAGCTTATGTTAGCTTAAGCTCGATTCATACTTTCGTCCATATGTCCGTTCAGCCGACAGAATGACGTCACTAGCAGCTTAGTGCAGTGGATCAGTCAGCGTCTGTGACGTCATTATTTCGTCATTTTGTCTGCAGTACGGACATACGGCTGTAAGTATGAATCGAGCCTAACTCTTCGATTAACTTGTGCCGTCCCATGCAACAAGTCGGTTCAATCAAATTCAAGTTCGTAGGAGATTAGCCGGAGAGGACGACTAGTAGTCTGTTTCTCGATTGACTTCAATCAAGTATATATTGCGATCTTCCTCAAGTTAAGGTCTATTCACACGAGGGCGCATTTTGCTCCATGGGGTACGCCATGGCGCATGAGCAATACGTAACTTAACGAACAACGTATTGCTCATTAGGGTACCGACAGTGAGATTTGATCACACATGGTGTGATCTACTAAGTCAGTCCCTTTTAGCAAAGGGGTTCAAGGGGCATAACTCTTAACACCGTAGTGGTACGGCGATAATTTTAGCATTATTTTTGAAGCAAATTGTCTGAGCTTTAAAATGATGGGTGACATTACGTCGTGACGTAACGTTAAACGTGCGTCAAAAATTATTATTCAAAATTTTGACCTGTTTTTGGGTATTACGCCTTCATGTAACATATCATTTGAAAGTGCCAGAATTTGTCTTTCACGTGACCCTATTTTTATGATCATACGACACTCATAGCAAAAGTTACTACCCTTTTTCTGATTAACCTAAAAAATAACTAACTACGAAGAGTGGTCAGTCGCGGAGGATTTGCGGAGTAGAAATAACTTCAATTTACGCCCTGGTTACGAGATAATCACAGCAAAGTGCAGTAAGACGAAGCGTTGACGTTACTTTTACATCTTTAGATGGACCCGATAATAAGTACTGTGTTTTCATTAGCATCGTATTAGACGCTGCTGGATGCAACAAAAAAATAACTCTGCTTTACGTGGCGTATAACTTGGGAACCAGACGAGTACATGCAAAATGAAAGGTAAACGTCTGGATAACAAGTATAGTACTTTCAAATTCTGGGTATCGTTTATCCAGACTTCCATTATCATTATGATTAGGATAGTGTATATATATTAATTATTATCTACTTTACTAAATTACATACTAGCACATTACTAGCCCACTCCTTAACAAAAGTTGTGACAGATATCTCTGCCTAGCGAGCGACACGGCATAATTATATAACTAAGTGTGTAAAAACAATAAATTTTAGTAATGTTAAAATGATTTTTATGTTCTTCTACATAGTAGAAGCTTATGTTAGTCAGTCCATGTTCAGTTATGTTGTTGGTTTTCATGTAAAGTGATACTCGTAGTTCCAGAATTGCAGTGTATTTACATGGGGCTATTTTTGAAGGTCTTTTTCAGAAAAATCTGTAATATGGGAATAAAACTGCTACAATTTTTCGAAACTAGAGCCAAAATGACTTGCTATCATGTTTTGATCATCGATAAAATCCCAAGCTAAGACTGGCTACTCCATTGGCTTACAGTTCAATAAGCCAAAGTAGTAGTTAGGCCGTGTTTACATTGAGGTTTTTTCACCTGCTCGAGCAGCTGAAAAAAAGCTGCAGCTTTTTTTCAGCTGCTCGAGCAGCTGGAAAAAAGCTGGAGCAGCTGAAAAAATGCGGATAAGTATGGCGGTCACTATAGACTAGCTGCTCCGTTGTCATGACAACGCTGCAGTTCCAGCTTTTTTTCAGCTGCTCCAGCTTTTTTTCGCCTTTTCCGGCTTTTTTGCAGCTGCTCGAGCAGCTGAAAAAAAGCCGGAAATGGCGAAAAAAAGCTGCAGCTTTTTTTCAGCTGCTCGAGCAGCTGAAAAAAAAGCTCAATGTAAACACGGCCTAAGTCTTAACTTTGGAATTTTACACCAAATAAAAAATGCTGTGGGTGCGTTTTGGTGCAGTTTAAGAAAATTATAGTCTCTTTGTCCATAGTTTATAGATCTGTCTAAAAAAGGTTCACTGCGATTAAAGAACTACAACGTTGTCATCTTTATTCAAGTTAATCATACATTCCGTCGTTATTTTTGCATCAGCATATTCCATCCAATGTAATTTTAAATTCCTTCCTTTCTTTCTTTTGAGATATGAGCCAACAATTAAAATACTTGTAAATGCTAATTACTTGTCACTACTGTATCTTATCTGATGATTTAAAATGGTTTAACTAAAAACTCACAAGTTCGAATCTCTACTTGAAAATGGTTAAAATCACTAACGCTTTCCTTGTAATATTATTTTCTGCGAGGTAAGCAAACTGATCGCTTGTGTATAAATTTGTGAATATATGTAT
>JASANF010002744.1:0-44767 GCA_030248245.1 Trissonchulus sp. WLG1_4 | reverse complement strand
TAGGTGTTTCGGCTTTTGATCTCAACCAAAGACCTCGATTTTTTGATAAACATTTTCTTCTTTTATCTAGTATTTCTCTTTTAGTTAATTTAAGTTCTTATTTCATATTAGCTAACTTTTTTAGAGGTTTTTTTGAGTTTTTGGTACTTATTTTTCCTTTTATTTTAATTTAGATACGTATATGAACAAACAGTAGTATTCAAAAAGATTACAAAATAACAAAATACTATTTCATAGCCCGCAATATCTACTTTTAGTTTCTCATTCCAGATTTGTCTGGTAAGAACCAACCCCCAGTCTCGAATAAAGCCACGAGTAAAGCGTTCACGAAACAACAAAGCTCTTGGGCTTTATTCAAGGTAATACGGCATTTATTTTTTATTATTATAATTGTTAATTCCGAAAGAAAAAGCGTGTTAATTTCGGATGATAGAAGAAAACGGTAAACGAATCTAACAGGCGCTTCAACCCTCATTTTGCGTCGAACATGCGATTGCTAAATTCTTACCCTACCACACTACCACCGTCCTCAACTATCGTATATTTTCTCGTCTCTTAGTTTATATCTACTTCATTTGTGTGGGTATGAGCTACCAAAGCGTAGGCTCGTGAGTTCCATTTTTGAAACACCTACTCATTTAATAACGACAGCTGCCGTCAGCAAAACTTGTTTGGTCAAAAACATTCAAAAAATGCTATGCAGACTTTTTCAAATTTTTACGGCAAAAACATAGTTTTTATTTCGCTCAATAGTCCGTAAATTTAATAGTCAAAGTGAGTATATGGCTATTTTGAACTTTTCGATTTTCAACTCATTTTTGGGGTAACTTTTTTGGCCGCAGGCGAAATTTTTTGCTTTTAGTCAATTTTTTACGCATTTTTGGGGTACTTTCTTGGCATCAGAGGGTGGTTGGGGGGTTGAGGGGGGGGGGGTGCCGGACGTCTGAGGAGGGTGGATACCCCCCTCCCCCCCCCCCTATGTGCATCTATGATGGGCACATAATTTCATTACGAAATATCGCCTGATTAGTTACGAATTCCGCAGATTTTCTAAAACCATGGTTTTTGCTCAGTTTAAATTTCAGCTGAGCAAAAAATCTAGAAAATTTACGAAAGTTACGATTTAGAAAATTTACGAAATTCGTAACAAATCAGGCGATATTTTGTAATGAAATTATGTGCAAATCACATGCACACGTACGTAAAACCATGGTTTTAAAAAACCACCGTGGTGAAATCCACCCATTATGTCAGCAAAATATGAAGAGTGCAGACCATCTTATATGACAATCTAAACATAGCATTTAAGTTTTGCAATATTAATTAAAATTATTGAGTGATTTAAAGTGTAAGAGTTATTTTTGGGAACTAGCAATTTTCTATTCAAAGTGTTAATATAATCGCAAAATCACATAATTGCTAGCAGCTTCCTGCTTATACCTACTCCTATGTGCACACGTTTCATTTCCAGTTGTTTTTATTCTGAAAATTTCAAAGGACTTCAGTTCCCTGACAAATAGGTTACCATATATTGATTTACGACAAAAAAATGAGATTCTTTGTTGCCAATTCCAACTTAAGCCGAGCAGAATTTTTTTAAAGTATCATAAAACACAACCCTGTCATGTCATTATTTTTCGTCGGCACTCAAGTCAAGTTTAATTTCCGTATGCATTTTTCATTTTTTTGTAGGTATTGTTGACAACCGTTGACATTTATGTGGAACGTGTGTATGATAAGTGAAGAATTTCAGAACTCTTGTTGCGAGGTTATATCATACTCTAGAGATCTCAAACGCGTCAATAGACATTTCAAAACTAATATGTTGTTCAAGTGAGTAGGCTTACAACTTTTGGGTCGCAATAGAAATTATTTGAGTTTCGTGCATTTCGTTTTCGTTTTCGCTTTTGTTTTCGTTTTCATTTCGTTTTCGTTCAATTTAGTTCAACTGAAATTAAAGCGTAGCTGTACGTGACCTTTTAACCTTTATTGACCCCAAACCGCGAACACTAGCTTAGACACACAAGCACAAACTATAGTATGTATACTTCAAAACATATCCACTAGGTTTCATCAATCATTAGTCTTTCAAGAAATCCGACGTTTTCCACCAAGAAAAATAAAAAGAAAGAAATTGCAAGAAATTGATAAAGAAAGAAAATAAGAAGAAAGAAATTTTCCAAGACAAGAAAAGAAAATTGTCTTCAAATAATGACATAGCTGTACTATAGCACCAATTACTTAAAACACTAGCTTTTAGCTCTTTTACTGCAGATTTAGCATAAGGGTATAGATTATTTTCAGCAATCATTTATTAACAGACAGTGGCAGAATAAGGAGGTATGCTCGGCATATTGTAGCGTGGTCGTTGAGAAGGCAAGGCAAGAGCAAAGGCAAGGCAGGGGAGTAAAGATAATTTACTGGGCTGAGCAGGGCAGGTCAGGAAGCAAACAGTGGATGCAGACTGATTGACCATGCACAGCGCGCGTTTATATAGTGTAAAACTCGTATGCAAATTAGATTAGTACAATATGCAAATGAGCTGAGCACGCGCGAAAGTTGTGCAGCATGACTCATGATCAGCCTGCATCATCTTTCACGGGGGCCAAACTCACATTACATTTCCCCCCTCGTTTAAAAAAAGTGAATTTGTCCTCAAACTTGGCGGCTGTGCATGGTGTCATAACAAATGCAAAAATATAAATATATAAGTCAATTTAAATGTCAATTTAGTGGCGTTTCTTCCTTCCCAAGCCGGCGTTCGTTGCGCTGCGGATCTGAAGAGTTCAGTGGCACGACAGTTCCTGCGGCGAGTGCGTGCGGGGGTCCGTAGATGCCTCTGCCTCTCCCATACAGTCCTCGTGTGCAATAAATAATGACCTGGCCCTTCACAACGAGGTGCCTAAAGACATGCACGAATTCGGGGAGAAAAGGCAGCCGGACATCTTCGCTTCGCCGCTGTAGCTGCATGGGGTTTGGTGGTTGACGTCTCTTCCGTCTTCGTCCACGTCCTTGGTGTAATAGGATGAATCCGCCGGCTTGGGTGCTTCTTGCCACTGCTCAATCACAAAACAGCACGCTCCCCCTGCTCAGCCATAAAATAACACAGAAAAAACAAAACAAAATAAGGAACGACGTTAGCGGTGTTAACAAAGAATTTCAGTAACTCACTGTCAGCTAATTTAGTCTGCGTTTTAAGAAACTAATCAGGTAAACGAAAAAAAAGAAAGTCTGTTAGCAAAAAAAAAAATAAATGAAAACTATCAAACAGAAACTCAATCTACTTTCTTCGTGGTTTCTTGGATTTTGCTCTCCTTAGTTTTGTACACGTCAAGCATAATTCTCCACACCGCTTGTTGCTTCTATCTATTCCCGTTGCAAGGCTCGGTGGCCTGCTAGTGTTCAGATCTGTGCTCGCCCGTAGGATCTGAAACAGTTTTGATCCCATTCTTGGGTTCTGGAAATTTGTCCTACTTTCAGCAGTAAACGCTTTCCTTACTAGTGGTTTACTGCTCACTACAAAAAAACAAAACAAATTGTGCCCAAATCCGTGTGAAACTACAGATGAAGCTTTTCCGCACTCCCTATTAGCGCTGAGAGCGCTGCCAAGGAAACTACAGCAAACAACATCCACAGCGCACACCGATGAAGGCAGCACAAGACAAGAAACTAACCTGCGTTTTTTTGGAAGCTAGGTCATAGCACAAGCAACAGTCATAGTCATTCGGCGCAACGTGCAGCCAGAGTGAGCTACAACTGTGGCTCGAGTTCTTCCCCAAACCATCCAACTCGTGCAACCTGATGTAAATAATCCAGCTTTCAGCAATAAAACGCTTTCATCGATCAGAGCTTTATTGCAATTAAACGCAACGTGTGCTTAAAAAATCTATGTGATGCCACTGCTGCGGTCACGTCACGGTTCTCAATTAGCGCTACCAGCGCTGTGTGAAAAGTGTAACACCAATCACAATCGCACCGGCTCAGCGCAACGCGCGCTAGATTGAGCTGTGAAAGTAGCTCAGTCTCGCCAAATCAGTCATGATAGTCCGAAAAAACATATCCTTGAATCGCAACCGTGGGTCAGCATTTGATCGGTCTGCAGTCATGCCTAAGCAACAGTTAAACGTCTAATTGTCTGTGTAACGTCGTTGTTTGCCCAAGCCTTGGTCAGTTAAGTCAGTCAAATCCAGTCCGAATCGAGGCCTCTAAGTCAAAGTCCTAAAGTCTGACTTGGGTGCAACAACTAGCTACACAGACTTAAATCTTAGGCGACATTAAGACCTTTCAAAATGCTTTTCAATCTTGTTCACATAAATAGTGAACGGATTCTCGCCGCCCCGTTGGATTCAATAAGTCGCTGGGCCAAACCGGTCGGTAATAACATACGGACCAGTCCATCTGGGTCTGAACTTAGAGTCCTTGGGTATCACTTTGCGTAATACCTTATCCCCAATTTCAAACTTCACCTCAGACGACACTATGTCGTACTGGTCCTTTTGAGCTTTCTGTGCACGCTCAATGCTAGCCTTAGCCTGCTGATAAATTTCACCTAATCCTTTAGCCAAATGTGTCCTATAGTCCTTAAAATCGCTAAAGGGCTCTTCACCATCAGCTAGGGCTTTGTCAAGGGGTTCTCTAGGTTGCCTTCCATAAACTAGCTCAAAAGGGCTGAATCCAGTCGACGAATGGACCGCTGTCCGATAAGCGTAGAGACAGAACGGCAACCATTTGTCCCAATCTTTGCCCGTGTCCTTGACATATGCCGCCAGCATATCTACTAGGACCCGATGAAATCGCTCAGTCATTCCGTCGCACTGAGGATGGTACGGAGTAGTTTGGACCTTTTTGCAGTTCAGAACCTGGTTCACTTCCTTCAGTAACTTAGAGGTAAAGTTATTACCCTGGTCTGACAGCAAAACTTTGGGGCACGAATGGCGGGTCATTATTTCCTCAACTAATTTCTTAGCTACTACGTCTGCTTCACAAGGCGCACTTTCAGGAAACACCTCGCACCATTTCGTGAAATAGTCCACAAAGCAAAGAAGATATCGGTTCTTGTTCTTTGTCAGCGGCAGAGGCCCTAGGATGTCCACGCCTAATCGATGAAACGGACCTTCTACCTAAATAGGCTGCATAGGGGCTCTTGCTCTTGCTGGTTGGTCTTTTCTTACTTGACATTGGACACAAGCCTTAATCCAGTTCTGGACGTCGCGACTCATATTCGGCCAGTAGTAGTTCCGAGAAATTCTACCCAAAGTTTTATGGAAACCAAGGTGTCCTGCCATTGGCGCATCATGAAACTCAGTTATGACTTGGCAATGCAGAGTTTCTGGAACTACTAATTGCCGCTTATGTTTGAGAAATCGGAAATAGATTAGACCATTCTTCTCCGAGAACTAACTATGTGGACGCCAGGTGGAAGGTCGACTGCTTCGTCCCTTATTTTGCGGAGAATCAGATGACAGAAGGGATCTTTCGATTGTTGATTTCCTATTTCTGCTAAAGAGGTAGTAACATTATCGCCAGATGCCGATGGATGGGCAGGTTTTGTTCTGCGCGCCGCGCGCAAGGCAGAAACTTGTGCCTCACCAACGTCATGTGGACATCCCTCGTTTGTAGCAGTGGAGGGGTAGCGCACGTGCGCTATGTCCTCTGCCTTCTGCAAACCGGGACGATAAGCTATCTCTATATCGTCTACACTACTGCCGTCATCTGATTCTGCTGCAATTTCAACATGTGCTCTTGACAACCCGTCAGCGTTGCCATGCTGCGAACCTGGGCGATAGGTAATATCATATATGTAGAACTCTTGGATCGTTTGTCGCCATTCCCAAATTCTAGGCGAACTAGTTTCAAGCTTAGTCAACCAGTGAAGCGGGTTATGATCAGTAATTACGCTAACATGGTGACCCCACAGGTATGAGCGGAAATACTTAAGACCGCGAACTAACGCTAAGCACTCACGCTCTATTGCAGCATAATTACGCTCCCGCTTAGACAGCTTGTTGCTAGCATATGCTATCACTTTTTCCTTGCCATCCTGAATTTGCGCCAAAAGTGCACCCCATGCGACTCCACTAGCATCAGTGTACACTCTTGGTGTACATAATGAAAGGCTTACTGAACTCAGGAAATGCCAGAATGGGCAAGCTAACTAAGTGTTGTTTCAATTCCTGGAACGCTTTTGTATGCTCATGCGTCCAGCAAAAACTAGCGTTTTTCTTAGTCAAGTCGTTCAAAGGCGCAGCTATGGCAGCAAAGTTCTTAATGAAACGTCGATAATAGCTAGCTAACCCTAGAAAACTTCTCACTTCCTGAATGTTCGTCGGACTAGGGAAATCAACTACAGCTTGGATCTTGGCCGGATTCGGTTGGATACCATAAGCGGAAACTACATGGCCAAGATACTCTACTTGTTTGCAGACGAAATGGCACTTTTTGCCCTTAAGCTTGAGGTTGGCTTCGGCAAGGCGCTTGAAGATTTCTCGAAGGTGCTGCAGATGATCATCGAACGTCTTGCTGTAGATGATGATGTCGTCAAGATAAGCTAACGCATACTGATACTGCACACCACCTAACAACATATGCATCAGCTTCTGGAAAGTAGATGGAGCTCCCGACAAACCAAAAGGCATAACTCTAAACTCAAAGCGGCCGTCATGCGTGACAAAAGCGGTCTTACATCTATCCTCTGGATGGACCTCAACTTGCCAATATCCCGATGCTAAGTCCAAGGTAGAAAAGTACTTTGCACTACCTAGGGTGTCATCGATTCTAGGCAGAGGCCAAGACTGCTTCTCAGAGACATCATTCAGTTTTCGATAATCTACGCAAAATCTGAGCGAGCCATCTTTCTTCTGGACTAGATGAACTACTGGACTTGCCCATGGATAATCGGTTGGGTATGCGACTCCATCCTGCACCATCTTGTCCACGTGTTCTTTGATGACGGTTCTCTGCTTGAATGGAACTCGCCGCGGACGCTGTCTGAGTGGTTGACTATCGCCTGTATAGATCCTATGCTGGACTAGCGATGTGCGACTTAGATCTCCTGAGCTAGCCGAGAAGATGCTAGAATACTCAGATAGGACCTTGACTAACTCTTCAACTCTTCGTTCTGTTCGGGAGTCACGCAACTGCCTGATAAATCAACACCTGGGGGGAGCTTAGGCGCACTAGTGCCTTCTGTTTCGACAGGGCATGCTACATAGTTGCTGTCAGCTAACTGTTCCACCAAATCAATGTCGTGCTCTAGAGTACCTAAAGTAGTACTGTCGTACAACTTTGCGGTGCTCTGTCCAAAATTGGCTACGCTCACGTAACAAATACCTGCTTTAGCGCTCACTAAAGCTCTAGCTGCCATGACACATCCTTCCGTTTGCATAGAAACGCTAGCGTCTTTGATGTTGCCTGGTTCGAACAGAGCATCACCATCAGTAAATCCTTCTACCCTAGCACAGACTATTCGTTCAAAAAAGGGAAGGATTTCACAACAGCCTACTAACTTAACAGTAGCAGTAGTAGATTGCTCACGAGGCCTACGCTCAAAGAAAACTTTCTCGCCATTGACCACGAAATATTGCTCCCTGAAATTGACCACAGTCTGACTCAAAAAATCAAGTCCTAGAATAGCCCGAAATCGACAACCCTGCACTACATAGAACTTATGCTGGAACGTCAAGGAACCTAAGCGAACTGGACAAACTAGGATTCCCTTAGCCGGCACTGGGTTGCCCATCACGTTTCTAAGACAATGTTCGGACTTACTGAACTTGTACAGGTCGGCTGGCTCTCGAGAAACAATATCCCGGTATACCTCGGAACTGACCACGCTCACGTTGGCACCAGAGTCCAGTAGCAGGGAGATGGGCTGAGAGACCAGGTAGGCGTTGACGTAGGCTAGGGTATGAACACAGTTATTAGTATTAGTCGTGGATAAAACAGGATCACACTTATTACAATTCAAAAATTCTTTGAGGGATTCTCTAGACTGTGCCACGTGTCCCCCCTTCGACGCGGCCTGACCTAGTTTCCCTGTCCACCATAGTTGGACGAAAATTGAGCTGAACCCTGCATATTTCACTCAGGAGTCGCTTTTCGACAATATCTAGCCATGCGTCCTACGCTGCCACACTTATAACACTTCCCTGAAAATTGATTTTCTGGTCTACCAGTAGACTGAGAGCGTGGCTTAAGTACACTATCCAATTTCTCAGAAATGCTCACAAATGCATTTTCGAGCCGCTCAAACCGTGCCTCTAGATCTTGCAATTCTGCACTATTAGAGGCCATAGCCGTCCTAGACACGGCAGGACTGTTAGTTCGACCGGAGTCTCCTCCACCTGTTTCGCGCATCGTGTGCGGCGTTGTGAATGAGGCTCCGGTGGAACTACTACGTCCTTTGTCCCCATCTGCATACTCGAAGGCTGCTACCGAACCCTTGGTGTTGAAAAAACAATGGGTCTCAATTCGCATTGCCATGGTTAGCGCGTCCGCGCTGTTAATGGGCTTGCGATGACCAGTTTTTCTCTCAAATGCTCCCCAGCCTGACTCATGAAATGCCGTCTAAGGACTCTCAAATGTTCCGTCGGGGTCTCCTCGGGGTATGCTTTTGGGACCATCCCCTCTAAGGCCAGGTAGAACTCCTGGGCACTTTCCTCCTCCATCTGAAATCGGGACGACAATTTCAACCAATAAGTGTCGGCTTCCCCTCCAGGGATAAACTCCGCCTCAAATTTCGATTTCAGTTGGGGAAGGGTGTAAGAAACACCCGCTGCAGTCTGCTCGGCACTTAGCCTGTCCCAAAAGGTAGCACCTCTACCCCGCATAAGCCCTGGCAGATATTGCCTCTGTCTTTCCACCGACCAGCCATTCGCCTCCGAAATTCGGTTGAATTCGCCGAACCACTCTCTAACATCCTCTTGACCGTCAAACGGTCGGGGTTTCAGCTGAAATCCTGCCATCCCGGGATTGGGGTCAGAGAAAACGGGGTCAGCCGAAGTATCGACGAAAATTTGGGTGTCCTCAGCAGTGCTAGAGGGCGCTCGCGCAAGCCTTGACTCTGCTTCGGACTCGGACCTAATCTCCCGTTTCACGAATCTACCCCGGCTATCCCTTGGAGGCGAATGCCCGATGGGCATAAAGACTCAGTCAACTTACCGCTGCCACCAAATGTAGTGTGGTCGTTGAGAAGGCAAGGCAAGAGCAAAGGCAAGGCAGGGTGTAAAGATAATTTACTGGGCTGAGCAGGGCAGGTCAGGAAGCAAACAGTGGATGCAGACTGATTGACCATGCACAGCGCGCGTTTATATAGTGTAAAACTCGTATGCAAATTAGATTAGTACAATATACAAATGAGCTGAGCACGCGCGAAAGTTGTGTAGCATGACTCATGATCAGCCTGCATCATCTTTCACGCGGGCCAAACTCACATTACACATATCAACCTATGTTTCAAGTTTTTAGCAATTTTCAGTCAAGAAACAGCTAAAAACAGGCATTTTCAAGTCAAACCCTACAACATTTCGGTTCGCTTTTGTCAGTTTCAAATAAATTTCAATCAACTTATAAGTAAATAGTTCAAAGCACTGGAGAATGGCTTTCACAAAACCAGCAGCCTAAAAAGTCTCTAAATTTATTTTTTTGGCATACATTCCACATAACTTTCTAACCAAATATTGCTGTCTGGCAGAAACTAGAAAAAGTATTTCTAAATTGGCCGAAATTCAACATTTTTTGGAAATATTTTTTTGAAAAGTTTCTTGTGAAGTTTTAACCGCTGTCACGAGTCTAACCATTTTGAATGTATATATGTATGTCTTGCCTATCTTGGGTTTTAAGGTTGTTTCACACGATGGGGATAAGGCGTGCGTGCGCCATGGCGCAGAGACTGGGGCATATTGTGACGATGTTTAATGTCCCAAAGGGCAACCCCATATGCTATGTTCTTTTCCTCATCGTACACGCTGCCATACGAATTTTGCCTTCAATCTGTCTACTTATAAATTCCATTGCCCGCATATGAGAACATATAATAGCCAATTTTATAATTCAAAAAAATGTTGGGTCTAAGTAAGTAAAGTAGGACTAACTAGCTAAGAGCTAATTAAATATTTTATATTTCAATTATCCATTTCAACAGTGGCCGTTGGTAAGCCAGGCCAATGGTATCCTGAGAATGGTGTGAATGAAGTGCATTAGGCTTGGAGGCCTAATGGGTGGACGCGGGTCGTGGGTACCCGCGGGTACCCGTGGATAGGGTTGGGTCGGAAAATTTGAGCCGTGGGTAAACCCCCGGGTACCCACTTTAGGCTGCGCGGGTCGCTAAATTTTTTCTGACCCGCAAAAATTTTACAGAAGCCACGTCGAACTCTTAATTTACAGAAGTTTGAGTACTACGTTTGAGTGCCGTAATTTGTTCAGAGTGGCAAGTGTCATGTGAACGTGTCATGTCAATGTGTCATGGCATCAGTTAAAAACAATTAATCATCTGGTAGGCTACACATATAGGATGGTGGGTCAATGTGGGTCACGGATCGGCTTTTACAGCCCTGGTTGGGTCGAGGGTTGACCACGAGTGTAGAGCCGCGGGTTGGGTTGGGTCGCTGGTCAAAAATACCCGCGTCCACCCATGGGCCGACGTGTGAATGTACCCGCCCTTGGGGTATCTGTTTCGCCCCGGGAGCATAAGTACATTACCAACCGGCAGTCGTAGGGTGCAACTGCAAAGGAGATATAGTGCCTAGACTTAAATTTGGGGGCTGTGGTGTAGTGGTTGGCATTCTTGTCATCAACGCAAGCGGCCCGGGTTATATTCCGGCGCCTCCATTTCTTTCGTTCTTTCAGAATTGGGCTGCAGAATCCTCTTTCTTCTATCGAGCTGGGTCAACGAGCAGCAGCGAAAATGTCTTCTCCCTGACGTCTCCTGCAAAAACATCACCACTGGCCTTATTCATTGTATCAAGAGTACATTAGGCTATTAACAAAAATATGTCTGTGAATTTTAGCCAGCTATCTACTAACGTGCTCTCATATTAATATTTAAGTAAATCGAAGTCTACGTAATGCGCGAAATCTCATTCCTTGTAAAGTCTTCTGTTTGAGATTAAAGCCATGCGTTTGTGGCTAGCTGAGATTATCAGATTGGGCTAGCACATTTGGAGGGTCTCATTTATCATTTGTCCGAAATGTCAATTCGTACTGCCTATCAATTCATTTGGACCCGGAAGTTCGTCACTCAGAGTAAATTTCGGAGTACATTTGTCCAAAATATACTCCGAGTTACAACTTCCGTGGTCTAAACGAATTAATACAGTAGCAGCAGTAAAGCACCCCCCTGGAGCACATACTTACCATTTGAATCCTCAGAATAAAAAAAAACTTCCTTAACAAAGTTAATTATTTGAGGTTGAAAACGGACCACCCGTCCATTGATACGAAATTGGCTTAGTTGGAATTTGTTTTTCACTGAGTGTCAGCCCTAATTCGTTTGTTAATTTGTTATCGTAAGTTTGTGAAGCAGCCTGATTTTGCTGTCTTGTCAATTTGAAATTTCGCTCACGTCATATATACATTATTCAAATTGGATTCGTGAAGTTATTACCTCATCTGAAAAAAAGTGTAGTTTTTGTAAAATTGAATTTTTTTGAAATTTGTAGAGTATTCGAACCATTATTTTCATTCACGCAAGGATTCAACTAATATAAGTGACATCCATTCCAAAAATTATATGACAATAAGTTGTTAAAAAGTTTGTGCCAGCGTGTGATATAAGCTTAACAAAGTGTTATGGTTTTATTAGGTTTCACCATTTCCATGGTTGATAAAATTTCAAATCGCACAAAAGCTAACTTTCAAAATCTGTCAATATTATGACCAAGGTCCTATTCCTTTACCGAATTAAAGGGTCAATTTTAATCGGACTAAACGGTTTAAAAAAACCAAACTTAAAAATGTCATTCCAAAACCTCCGGATCACGGACTTATCTTTAGCGCGCTGCGTTTTAATCAGACTTAACTATGCACGCTAATGTATGTTAAATCCGTTTAGTCTAGTGGTAGTTTCGGAATGGCGTAATACAAAAATTAAGCAGCTGACTTATTTTAGCTCGTTTAGTCCGTTCAACTCGATTTGCCATTCCTAGACTTCGCACTAAAATAAGACCAGACCGTTTAATCCGGGAAAGGATTAGGCCCAATTTATCAAATACGCCTGCCTTTTAATTCACAATTTCCCCTACAGATACAATATATGTAATTATCTTATTTTAGACTTTTTTACGTTGTCTTTGGCAGATATTGTTAAAATTACTTAATCAATTCAGCATCCGTTCTTCATTTTCTAATGGGTTTTACCTGTAAATAAGCAAGAATTAAGCTCATTATGTTGTCGGGTCGCAACCCCGCGCTGGCTTGTTTATTTTCCAATAGATTTAAGGCAAAACATTTGTTTTCGTCAAACTCTATACATCAGACGCTGTATAACGCTATATTGTTAGAGTTACAAATGCCAAATGTTAGAGTAAGTTATCCTATCCTTGCCCATTTGTAAAGGTATGTAATAGTCGTTTCCTAAGAACTTCCCCTATTCGTAAGCGTAAACTGTTCATCCGTTACTTAAATAACATTTTAGTAATGGGTGAAGGCGAAGGTATAATTTTTGTAAACCTTTACCAGTCCGCAATGATAGTCTACTTTTACCTGTAAGTTGACTAATTTTATTTATTAAATTTTTATTAAATTAATTTTATTATTTTTACCTTGAATTTTGACTAATTTCTAGTTTGTGTGTATTCTGTGAAACTCTCTCTTCATGTTACTCTGTAGTAAACTCTCTGCATGTTTCAATTTGTATATTTCTTTTTGTTGCACTAAATTTATTCATTTGTAAGTTAGCGCAGGTGTTGCAGGTAATGCTATGTAATTTCATCCCTTGAGCACTACTGTGAATTATGTCGTTTTAAAACATTACACTTTCCAAAAATTGTCCAATATGTAGAGCCCGAAATAAGCGTCTAAATTCAATGGCAAACCACGATGCAAGCGAGTATAAAATGTTAATACATCATTCATTTTCTTCGGTAGCAAATGAGATTATGTACCTATTTATCAGCATTTTATTATTATCATTATTATTCTAATAAAAAAGTAAAACAGAAATGCTCTTTTCGTTACGCCCATTTACAGTAGCTATGCTTAAACATTCGTTAGCCTTTATGGCGAACAATATAGTATATGACGTGTCTCGTTATACATATAAGTCAGGGGCACATACTAATCAAATATTAAACAGAAACACTAATTACTAACAATTGAACTGTAGAACTATTGATTTGTAGATCTGATTCATATGCCTTTTAGATTTATTATCACACAATTCCATTTCAACATGCGTATGCCCTACGAAACTGTGCGTCATTTATTGCGGAATTTTGTCGTCATTAATTTTCACCAAGACTTTTATTATGCTCGGGAGGGTACATTTTTAACGAACTAAACCTGCCAAACATGTAATAATGTAACTATGATGGTATTTTTTGGGTTTTAGAAATCTCACAGTGTGATATTATTATAAAATTTTCTATGTTCCTGAAGCACATGATCTTTTTTTGACTTTTTACTTTTTTTATTTTTCAACAAACCATTTTACGACTTTAAATTAACTTCTTTGCTTAATTGACTGTAGTTTTTAGCTTGAAACGAGTATTAAAAAAACTAAAGGTGTAAGTGAGAATTAGGGCCTATTAGACGGGGGGGCTGTGGTGTAATGGTAGCATACTTATGACCAGGGTTCGATTCCCGTCGCCTTCATTTATTTAATTCTTTCAATTTTTCTCTTTCTTTCAACACTAATACTAACAAGAAATTTGCTAGAAGCGACACAAATATAGCAGCAATTTCTAGTGAAGAAGTACTAAGTAACAGCAAAACCAATTTGCTTTTTGTTGTGTTAATCCGTCCCTTATATAATTGTGTTTGTGTTGCTGCTTTTTTTGTCTCAAATTATATCTTACACTCTTTATCTTGTCAAAAAAACTTAGGAGATCTACTTCACTATAGATTACTTACTAATACTTAGAATATAACTAAATAATTGTTGCAATCTGTAATACTAATGCACAGTCTTAAGCTTTTAATTAACGAGCTAGGTATTCAGTTTTATTCGATTTGTCTATCACGAATTGACAATCACAAAAAATATATAGCTCAATTGTTTTTTGCACTGCCTCAGTAATTCGTATATGTTCTCCAGATGTTTGCTTGACAAGATTTTTTATTTAAATTTTGTCTTTTATATACCATAAAAGTTATATTATCGCGTAACCATGACCTTTTCCAAATGTTTTGGTATTCTTATGCCGCTTGTAAATTTCCAGTTTCTCTCTATAAAATTCATCCAAGATGATCCAATTCATCCAATTGTTAAAATTTTATGCAGTAGATTTGACTAAAGTCTGACAAAAAATAAATGCGCCACTTACTTATTTTAATGGCATAACTTCTGCGACTACTTGCTGTACTGTTGATAGTCAAAATCTATTCTTTTCGTAACAAAATCACATGTTTCGTTTTCTCAAGTGGTGCAGCTATTTTTTGTCAGACTTTAGATTTGTTCAATATCCGTTCTAGTAGGTTAACATACGATAATGAGATTCCTAACATAAGATTTGAAGAAAACGTTTTGAAATTTTTCGTGATTTAATGGACTGGAATTGATACTTTTATAGAATTTTTTGGCGATTTATGATTTTCAGTCCTTCTTGCTCTGCATCATTTTTCCGACAGGTCAAGCAAAGTCATCATTTTCATAAAAAAACATTGCCTTAACAATACAGTATACTTGCACTGTCACTGCATTTTTTTAATGTTTCGAAATCATTAAAAAATATACGTTAAAAAATGTTAGCCTTTTTGTACCAATTGTACCAGCTTTTTAATACCAATAGAGTATGTGGTATTGGATTTATTTTAAATTACTAATTACTCCAATTTAATGTGCGTTGCTTTCTACACAGCATATTTTTAAAGTTGGTTTTCTGATAAAAAGCTAGTCCTATCATTTTCATCAACAAAGCTTACAACTTTCGTCAAATGTTAGAAGAAACAGGCGCTTTGTTTTTTTCATATTTAGACATGCAAAAATATTCGTGGCATTTGCGACGTTTCTGTTTACAAAGTTTTCTCTTTTTTAGACTTTACGATGAATTTCAATAAATTTCCACATTTTTTCAACATTTCTGATGAATCAATGGTAAGTTTATGAGTTCGATTTATTGAGAATTTCCTCAATCCTCAGTAAGCAGATTGGACATAATTATATTGTTGTTTAGATGTTTTGGAATAAGTTTCGGACTAAAAGAGGTAAAGTAAACAACTTGATTTCATATACTTATGTAACAATAGAACATGTAATTGTTAGTGTGTAAGTCTATTTCGTGTTCAAGTTCAAGCTAATTACATTTTTTGTCAATTAAATTTAAATTAAAGTTATGTTAAGTGAAATTAAGTAAAAAGTGAAGCTTAAGTTAAAAAATAATTTACATACTTTAATTTAATTTAATCTTGTTTAATTTAATTTAATTTAATGTAATAAATAATAGGCTAATGACAATGGGTACCTCAGAAACTCTGTTTACCAACTTTCCTCAAATTACATTCTCCAAACAGCCAAACAGAAACTTCCTGTCAAGTTCATTTTCAACTAATGGCAACAAATTTGTGGCAGCGTGCTTGATATCTAAAGACGTTTTTAGAGTTTTAGCAAAGGAAACTTGACAGCACTTCAGTCTAACTCTGCCTCGTGACGCTTCAGTAACTTTTCAAAGTGCAGCTGAGTGGAAGCTATAGCATAGGTTTAGGTGTTGTGGGTTTACCTTGAGAAAAGTCATAATACTGATGGATGGTTTGATGGAAAGTTTTGCGATAGAGACAGTTCGTGTAAAAATGTTCGAAAAGCTACAAAATTGGTCCCTTAGCGTGTAGAGTAACCGTTTCACGCCTACTCGTCTTTGACAACCTTTAATTTTATAAAAAAAACAACTATTTCCGTTTTGCATTTTTCTTATATAATTTGCTTCACCAATGCACCAAACAGACCAATGCAAAACGAAACAGAGATGTCGGGAATGGTGTGAGTGCTTCTTTATTTAACGGATTAGATTAAAATTTGTTTGCCAATTAAAATTTAATGACATCTCAAACTTGAGCTTGATTGGCAAAATGATATGCATTAGCAGAAAACGTGGGAAACACCTTGGCATCATAAGCCATGGTAACAACATCGTGGTAGGTATGGCTTCATATACAAACAGAACTGGCAGAATTGATTCGTTTTAGCAAGTTTTAGGGAGTAAAGGTGTTTCTTTGGAAAGCCATAACTCAGCGTTTACAAATTCAAATCCCAAGCAGTCTTTTGCACTAAGTAGAACAATATGTATGTTACCTAAATGTATGCCATGCAGTTGTTATCTAAATGTATGCCTTTTGTTTCCAGTACAAGCGTTTAA
Organism: Trissonchulus sp. WLG1_4; assembly: GCA_030248245.1. Taxonomy (NCBI): domain Eukaryota; kingdom Metazoa; phylum Nematoda; class Enoplea; order Enoplida; family Ironidae; genus Trissonchulus; species Trissonchulus sp. WLG1_4. The sequence goes on along the minus strand of JASANF010002744.1, from coordinate 28,262 downwards.
AAATGGTCCTTTCCAAAATTCAAGGTATTTTTACAAAAAGTTTGCGCCACAGCTTTGACCCATACCTGTTTTGGCTGAAAGTTGGTAAGGTTTCTGACATGTTTAAAATCCACAGGCATGTCCCCACCTTTAGCTGAAAATCAAACGCAGAAAAAATTTCAGATATTTTTTTTGTAATTAATGCCCTGTAAAAATATCCACAGGTGAAATTTCAAACAAGTGTGAGAGACACATGCCTGGGGTTCTGACCTTCACAGAACTTTGCCTAAAATTCGTGCTCCTGCCTAATTTGTAACTTGAGTTCTGTTGCTGCAAAGTTTACAAAGAAATCACGAAAACCTCGAAAACGCAAGTGTACCACCTTAAGGGGGTAATTGCGTTTTTAGGTGTTTTTTTAAAAAGCCATAGCTCAGCGTTTACAAATTCAAATCACAAGCGGTCTTTTGCATTAGGTAGAACAATATCTTTCCTAACTGTATGCCATGCCTTGAAATTTAACCTGTGATTTTCTTTCCAGTATAAGCGACTAAAGAAAGGTCCTTTCCAAAATATTAAAATTTTTTACAAAAAGTTTGCGCCACAGCTCTGAATCACACGATCATCTGTTGGGGCTGAAAGTTGGTAAGGTTTTTATCATGTTTAAAATCCCCAGACATGTCCCCCACTTTTTTAATAACTAGTCAATTTACTGAAAAAAATAGCTGAAAACCAAACGCACCGAAAATTTAAGATATTTTCTTGTAATTAAAACCCTCTAAAAATGTTCACAGGTGAAATGTCAAAAAAGTGAGAGACATGCCTGGGGATTTTGACCTTTACAATACTGTCCCAAAAATTTATGCTCAGGCGTCGCTTCTAACTTGAGTACTGGTGGCGCAAAGTTTACATAGAAATCATAAAAACCTCGAAAACGCAAGTGTACCACCTTAACTCATCAATCCTATAGTACTTTGTTAGTCTGATTAAACATATGTAGTAGGTGCATACTTTTGCTGCATTTTTTCAAGAATAAAATTTAATTAGTTATTAATTTACAAAATATATTTCAAATCAAGCAATCGTAAGCCTACAGCCTTTATTATATGCCAGTTTTTTTAGCAAGCCAGTTAAGCCAGTATTGCTTAAAAAACTCCTGTCTTCAAAATGTCTCAATGAAATTTCCTAAATTTCTCCGTGGTTATAAAACATTCCCAGGTTATAAAACCTTCATTCGTGACATTAATTTAGAAATTTCTTTCAAAAAAACAAGGTATAAAATGGAAGTATAATACTTCCTACTCTTTCTTGAACTCTCTACCTAAACCATTAATTACATAGTGATAAAAGTTAAAGCTTAAAATAATTTGATGTCTATCAACCAAACACATTCTTTGAATTTGACAATTATTTTACATTGTTCAATTTACTAATGTGTCAACCCAAATCAGTATGTCTTTTGTTATTAAATATCTATACGTTTTATTACAAAGTATTACGTTGTAAACGGTACAACAGGTATTAGCCAATAATAAAATTCAATAATGGACATACATACTATGCTCTTACTATAGCAACTAACAAATAAAGTATAACATATTATTTTTAAATATTATAAGCTTTTCATTAAAAGTTCGTATATGCTTCCGATTACAGTTAATAATTTGCATAAAGACGAAAATACAAATGCTATAGTGGAAATCAACTATATTCAAAACTGTCGATAACACAGCTGTGTTTACAGGTACAGCATATGACAACTGAGTTATCGCTGTTAACAGTAATACCTGACATATTACGACATGGCATGAGTAAAGCGAGTGATTATTGATGTTCATTACTTCTAAAAACTAACAAATTGTCTGCATGCAGAATTATGTAAAACAAAAAATATTTAGAACAACAAAGCGTCATTGCATCACATTGCTCCTGGTCGGAAAGGTATTAACAAATACAATGGTGATAAAGCTTATCTGTTGTAATCCAACTGTTGAGTCATAAAGGTGATATCCTACTCACTCTTCTCAAACTAAGTTTGGAGCTTCAGAGCATTTCTTTAATTAATTTTCTTTCTTACTAACTATACCAAGTTTTGTTAATTCAAATAGCTGTGCGGTTACATCAACCGATCAAACGCTTTATTAAAATCAATTGAAGTCACGTCAAAGTCACCATGACTATCAGTTGAGTTTTGAAGAAGAATGAGAGTCGGCTTTTGCCTGTCATAGATCTAACCAACTTTCAAGACGTCTATAGATAACAGCTTGAAATTTGTTCCTAAGTTACATAAAAGTGAGATGTCATTGATATACTGATGATATTTGGTTGGATAAATACGAGTAAAATTAATAGTAATTAATTAACTAGTAATTAACAAGTATACAAACTTTTATGCTGTTCACATAGTAATACAGGTATGTACAGTAAAACAGTGCTATGCAAGCCATAACTTTACTGGGTTTTTAGATTTTAGCTTCTGTACATTTTTTGACTGTCGTTTAGATTTGAGAGTCACTACATTTTGTGACGGATGTACGCAGTAAGTTCTTTAACCCTGCTAATAACTTTTTCTGCAGCTGCTTTTAGCCATACGGTACATTTCGTAATTAAAGAGACTCTTGAAAGTTAAGTAATTCTTGGCTGCTGAGTAAAATTAGACTTTTTTTATTTGACACTCTCTGTTCCACTAAGCCTTCGGAATTTTTATATTGCGTTCAAATCTTACTCAAACAGTTACACTAATTTATGAACGGAAATTGTGATCATTAAATCGCTAAGAAAGCAGTATTTCTTGCCTAGAAAAATACTAAACTTTCGTTAAATAAGTTTAACCAGTTTACAACATTTATTGTATTAAATTTATCGGAAAATGTCAGTTAATTTACGGGCCAAGAATAGTTTCTGGTTAATCATATTTTGACTTTCAGTGTACTTTTTCAAATTTTTAGGGTTTGCTTACAAACAAATCTCAGTATCAATGAGTTTAAAACCTTTGGTTTTAGATTTACATTCAAAATACGTGTCTACATAGCAATCTTTGACATAGTCTAGCATAGTCTATTTACCAATGCAACACTTTGCCGTGATAAAAATTCCCAGAGCCGTATAACGTCACGTTAGCGTAATAACCAGAACCACTGTCTCTGTCATGTCTAACGCTTAGAACATAAAACTGTGGTAGAACAGTAGGATATTGAATTATTCTTATTGAGTGAGTGTCAGATAATTTAGTGTAAACCGAAACAGGCTTTAATTTGCAAATAGCAGTAGGTAAAGTAATTGGAGCTTTCAGATTTAATTCAATTTCCTCCAGTACCGTTAATGCAAAGCGTCGAAATACAGGTTTATGCTTAGCAAAGCAGTTGGGAGGTTTATGTAGTTCAAAACAAAATAATTTAATAATGTTAGCAATGTAGTCAGCTTAGCATTTATTAATGACATTCAGAGGTTATTATTAAGTCTACTATTTATCGGTTAACTTCTCTGTTGTTCACTATTGTTCATTTTGTTTTACCTTATTTACAAAAGTTTCTGACTTTCACAGAAAGTTTAACATAGTTTAACATAACATTAATAGACCGTTTCCTCGTCGTTGAAAGGAAAGCGCAAGTTTCTATGCTGCCCAGTTAAGATCTGTATTGTACTTTTAAATTACATTTTGGTTTAGAACAACTATTTTACTCTGGTCTAACAAAAAATACTCAACAAAACTGGTACAGTTTAGACTGCGGTCACGTGACCTCGAAATTGAAAGGGACGTTGGGACCGCCGGCTGTCTCACCTTGTATCTCGGGAGCATAGGTTATGTAAAGTATGTGACTTGAATGCAGTCGAAAACGAAGTTAATTTTTTGCTTGAATGTCCTTATTACAACGACATTAGACCCTACAGAAACGTTAACTTTTCTAACCAGTTAACTCTATTTTCAACCATATTGAATTCAAAAAATATACAAGAAATTCAGAAATTGGCAAAATTTTTTACTAAAGCTTTTGAAAAACATTAAGTTTTACGAACGTTCAGTGTGATGCTCTTGTTTTTTTCTTTAATGGACTAGGTCAGTTGTTCTACTGTTGGTAATGTGTTAACCTACTATCTGGTACATATTTGTCGCATGACTGCCACTACTGTAAGGTAATGAACTGTTACTATGATTAGGCATATAAAGTCCCCGTGTGGGATACTATGCATTTCTTTAGTAAACTTTATTCATAGCATTCTTTATTAGTATATATTTAGTCCCAAAAAAGTATGCCAAAATGGTCAGTCAAAGTCAACGTATTTGTTGCACTGTAGCCCTGCTTTTGCCGATTCAATTTTTTTTTATAAAAATCTGTTGTTTGTTGAAAAAGTTTGCGACAATTATGTGACAAAGACCGTCTACCGTGATTTCATGAATCGATCGCGATTGATCATATTTAGAATATTTTTAATTAATCTGTACACTTTGTGAACTAGGGGGTTGCACCGATTAAGGGACACTATTTTTCCACTTGGTCAAAATTCTAGTTTTTTTTCCAAAATTTTGCTCTAACTTCGCAAATACGTATCACATAAGCATAATCGACATGTCAAATGAAAGAGCTGCTTTTAGTGCACCTTTTTCTCAACCTGGATATTTTAAATTTTGAAATTAAACGACATTTTTATTTGAACAAAGTGAACAGGTTACACTTTTTGCAAATAAGACTAAATAAGGGACAGCTGGTTCCAAACGAGGGACAAAGCATACCAATTAAGGGACAGCAAATATGAAACTGAATAAGGGACGAAATGAGACAATTTAGTTCTGAAAACAAACATATCAGCTGGGCAAAGTATTAAAAACGTTATCCTGATTAAAACCAAAGTAGCAAACAAAATTTACAAGACAGAAACACAAAAACAATATACTTAGGAGGTGGTTAGTGGCCAGCTGAGTCCAAAATTAAGCTCTTATTTGCATATCTACGGGCCCATTCCTCGGATAAAACGGATTGAACTCATTTTATAATCTGAGGTTTAAGAATGGCAAAACGGACTAGACGAGTTGAAATAGGCTTTGCAGCTAGCGGCGTAGTCTAAACACATTCCTAAATTACCAGTTGACTAAACAAATTTACCAACATAAGCGTTAGCGCATGCATGTAACGGAGTCAAATGTTTGCGGGGCTTCTTCTGCTAAATTTTGGGGACCCTCCCCCCAAGATCGACCAAAAATACCCTAAATTTTGCCAAATTTTGTGAGATTTTCCCAAGAAAGGGCCAATTTCTTGAAATTTTGGGGACCCTGCCCCCCGGCCCCTCGATTTGGGGGGTGCCCCCCTTCGCCGCCCGCCCTCATACATGTATTTCATCAATAGCGTACATAGTATTTTTGTCTGACTGAAAAGCGGCACACTAAAAGTTAATTAAGTCCACGTAATCTAGAGAAATTGGAATGACATTTTTAAGCATAATTTCTAAACTGTTGTGTTAGATTAAAATTAATTGTAAAGGAAAAAGCTCGGAACAATTGTTTATCATGAGCCTTATGCATGCACGAATGCCTAATGAAGTATTATAATAAAAACGCCTTCTAATCAAGGGTTAGACGGCAGTTTTAATTTAAATCTTAAGCGCCAACTGTGCTAATTTTTATTGCTGCAGCAAATTTAAACCGGTTTAAAGATTGTAAGTCTGAGCTAACTCGGTTTAAGCTAATCGGTTACAGTTGAAGTAAGACTCAGGCGTCAATTTCATTTAAGATTAAAGTAGGCCGAAATGTCTTCTATGTCTTCTATGTAATGTATAAATGTATGTATAAAGTGTCTTCTATGTATGTATAAATGTCTTCTATGTAACTTCTTTTAAACTTACTATATAGTTTGAAGTTGAAGTTAGGTTATTTTACTTCAAGTTGAAATTAGAGATAAAGTAAGACCTCTAAATTTTTGGAGTTAAAGTTAAAGCAAAACCTTCAACTTTTTTAATTTCAGTTAAAGCTAAAGTTTAACTTTTTTGCACCAAGTACTTTGCTGCCTTGCGGCTACCAGTATATTTTGCGGTCAGCACCTTAAAGTAATAATCATTGTAACACCTTTTTTTACTAAAATTGCTGAAAGTTGAAAATTTGGTCAAGTTGACTGGTTCAAGCACTGGTCCAAGCACTGGGTCAAGTTCAAGCATTTTGCTTGGGGTGCCAAAGTGAAAGAGTACATAAAAATTGAACCATAAAATGTTAAATGATACCTCTACGCATATACACTACGTTGCAAAAAACAATTTTGCTCGAGTGATTATTCAATAAAGCATAGGTCGAATTCATGGAAAATTATCTATTCAAAGGAGTCATAACACCAGTTCAGTAGTTCAGTACAGGGACGTACAGTACAGTAAAATTTATACACCAGTTCTGACCAGTGGCCATCAGGTATATCTGACAGCAAGTCTAATAGCCTAGCACGCTACAATGCACAGTATGTAGATTTTTATTATACAACATTTTTATTAGATACAAGACAACAGATTTCCATATATAACCGTTTTGGCCAGGGGTTGACGCTGGTCGTGGGTACTGGGTACCCGCGGGCAAGGGCGTAGCCAGGGGGGGTTCGCGGGGGTCGCGACCCCCCCCTTTTGGTCGAACCTGAAGAAATTGTCAACAAGGGTCCCCCCTCTGGTTTTTATCTTCCGGCCTAAAAAAAATTTCTGATACGTCTCCGATTTACCAAATTTGGCCTAAAAATCAAAAATTTCCCCCATTTTTTTCTGGGGGCTGCCACCCCCAGACCCCTGCCACTATCTGGCTTACTATTCTTTGTTATTATCTTTCGTCCAAGCCTATGCATGTATGCACGAGTACATAATGCTACATTTACTTGTGCAACACACTGTCTGGTGTGACGGTATATACCATCTTTTGTTTTAATTTTTCTGTCAGAAAAAATTTCTGATACGTCTCCAGTTGACCAAATTCGGTCTAAAAATTGGATAAGAAAAATCAAATGAAAATGAAAGAAATTTGGAAGAAAAAGAAAAAGAATTTTCCTGAAATAATTGGGTAGCTGTATATATATACAGTAATAATACACACAGGTGTTGACCATATATCACTGCGTAAACTTGATGAATTTTTGTCAATATATAAGTTATATCAAGAGTACATAATAGCGTCTCACTCTATGTAGAAGAAGAGTGAGACACTCTCCAGCCTGTCTGTGTTCTAGCACAGGCAGATGCGTTGGTCGTTTTCAGGCTACATGTTGACATTCTGTGCAACATGTGGTTGGCCAATCAGAAGCGAGCTGCTATTCTCTGATCGGCAGACGCCTGTGCACGTGCTCCAATCATAAAACGGGATAGGGATAAAAGGTTAATAACTCATTATTCATTTATAGTCTGCTTGTAAAAACATTAGAAAAGGTTTGCAAATACCTTTGGGGATATTTTGGCAAACTTTCAGCGAAACTGATTGACAAACTTGTAAGAAATTGAGAAAAGTTTATATCTCAAAAGTTTCGCATTCAATTTCGCTGAAAGTTTGCCAAAATATCCCTAAAGGTATTTGCAAACCTTTTTTAATGTTTTTGCAAGCAGACTACGAATAAATAATGAGTTATTAAGCTTTTAACCCTATCTTAATGCTTATCAACGCATCAGCGATTACATACTAAAGTGTGTTTCGCAGAGAATCTACGCGCTGATTGGCCAACCACATGTTGCACAGAATGTCAACATGTAGCCTGAAAACGACCAGCGCATCTGCCTGTGATAGAACACAGACAGGGTGGAGAGTGTCTCACTCTTCTTCTAGAAAGAGTGAGACGCTATTATGTACTCTTGGTTATATTTACCATGCGTAATAATGCTATGAGCCATTATGTATACTAGTTGAAACAACTAGTACGGCAACTGTCCCTTATTTAGTTTAATTAAAGCTGTCCCTTATTTGGTTAAGCTGTCCCCTAATAGGCGCCAGCTGTCCCTAAATTGGTGCATTTTGAAAATTTTAGCTCCAAGTCTTAAAACCTTCGTAAAAAATTTAAATCAACGTGAAACTAAAAAAAAACTAAATGCCAAAAGGTAGCTTAATGAATAGGCTTCAATGAGATGTAAAAATTATAGCGATTAACCAAAAATTTTACCTGCGCGACTGAAAAATAAATCCATTTTGAAATCCTTGAAACACGGATTCTTGACTACACAACTGGACGAGCATGTAATCTCTTGCACCGCCACTTATAAAAAACTGATATTACAAATCCAAGTTTGCAGCGATATAGATAATTGGATGGGCTATCAGGTGATGCCTCTCTTGTGACATAAATTGACCAATCAGGTCTGCGCCATGCAAAATAAGAAAATCTGTCCCTTATTTGGGATTGTCCCTTAATTGGTGCAACCCCCCCCCCCCTATAGCGAACTCTGCAACTTTTAGAGCATTGTGACTAAAGGGAATAAATCATCTATAAAGTTGTATATCAAGAAAACTGCTGCAAACTATAAGCTAATTTTTATAGTTTCATCTAAGTGGTCGATCCACCAACAGAAAATAAAAAATATGGCAAATCGAAAACAAAATTTAAAAAAAGCAATCAAGGTTGTTAAAACATTATTGATTTCTAAGAAACCGAGTCATTAAGTTCATTAAACCAGACTGTTGGTTTCAGGACGAAGATACTATCCAGATCCCTCTGCTAGTGGTTCACCTGAACAGCTCTCTGCCGCTCGACCAGCTAACCAACCTCATGCCTGATCTGCAGGCATATCTGGACGCCAGTTCCAATTTCTCGACCCTTATGCAACCAAACGCCAAAGAGACCATTATGGCCGAATTCCACTATTGGTTTACAGTCGTGGCTATTCTCTGTGGCCTGTTGATCAACTTCTACTACGCTCAGGTTTTGGCGCGAAAATGGTCTCGTTTTCAGTTCACGGTCCACTTGATAGGCATCATACTGTCGAACATAACCTTTCTGGCCATCCTAAGTCTCCACTATGTCTACCGTGCATTACACCTGGCCCTAAACTACTACGCTTGTGCCGTGACTGTATTCGTAATGGCTGTGAGTCAGCATATTCCCACGCTGTGTTTGGCGGCCATAGCTGTAGAGCGGTACGTAAATATCTGCTGGAAAACACGAACGGTCAGAAAAGTGGCTAGTATTAATCTGAAACATATACTTATTGTTTCTACCTTAATGTCTGTGTGTATTTTGGTCAATTCTTGGGTATTTCCGCTAATTACTGCTAAACCCTCAGCCTGTTATATGGACTATCGTAATGGAGGCAGCAAGAGCATTATCCAAGCTTTTATGTTGCTCAGCATTGTGGTGGTGTATTTCATACCGTTCAGTGTTTCACTGGTGGTTAACGGACTATTGCTCAGCCGTGTTTTTGCGGGTAGTTCTCCGACCCGTTATATGCCCGTACGACTTAACGCGCAGTGCAAAAGACGCGTAACGGTTTCTATAGACAGGGAAACTGATTCTAGGACTAGCACTTTGACACCCCCCAGACGCCACTGGGCTAAAAAATGGCGTAATCCTGCCATTTCCATCGGCGAGGACAGCGAATCCCGAATTGTGGTGTCTGAAGAGCTGAGTCGAAATATGAGTCGAAATCGGCGAAAAACGCTGATGATGTTTGTGGCGTTAGTGACAACTGATATGATACTCAACTTTCCGAATCACGTTATCAATATTGTGGAACGTTACTACCCCGAAACTTTTTCGCCCGAAACTCTAAGGGTCATTGGAACCCTGGGTTATATTTTGTGGCACTCGCAGTTTAGCGTAAGCGCACTGTGTGTTCAATTGCCACTGTTTCGGCAACGGAATAAAGTGAAGATAAAGAAAACGGCTCAACCGGATTTGAATCCTCTCAGAAAAAACAGTTTTAAATGTAATAAATGGTCGTAAACACCAAAAAGGTTTTCTCTTAGATATTAAAGAAGAATAAAAAAGTTCGCGTCGACAGCACTTTGTGTGTCAATATGCAACAAAACGTTTTCTTCGTGCAAGTTAAGTTTCGGCGTGCAAACTCACTGGTCGTGCCGGCTGACCTAAGATTTTCGGTGCAAGCGCAGAAAAATTCATGCAATGTATAATCAAAATACAAAAACGGATTTATATTTTTTTACGCGGTCCCCTCAGGGGCCGCGCGTATATACCTACTACATTCAGATTCTCTGCATCCTATGTAATTTTTTCGGGGGGGGGTGCGATGTCAAAAATTTGGCCAGTTATATCACAATGTAGTTGCTTAAATACTGATCACTGCTAGTTGGACTACAATTAATATGATAATTGAAATGTTTTTAAAAAAAATACATATTTATAATTATCATTGTAAAGTGATCTCCTCTTTTTTTTTACAGGTAAAAAACGACTAGGGTGGCAACTACTTTTGAGCTAGTTACAAATAAATGCTAAAATTGAGGTTTGCAAAAATAAAAGTTTTATAAGTTTTTAAAGGTTTTTAAGATAAAAGAAATTATATAAGAATATAATTTTTTGTTTTGTTTATATAATTAAATGAAATATATGGTTGTTTTTGCCATATTATTAATTGTTTCATTTTATGGGTGGTGTTTTTTTGTTTTCAGGCATTTTGGGCATTTGTTTATATGCTGCTGTGGTTAAATTAAAATGCATTTAAAGATCATAGATGCACATAGGAGGGGTAGGGGTATCCACTCCCCCACCTTCAGACAGCATGCACCCCCCTTCATCCCCCCACCTCCCTCGGATCCTTCATCCCTCCCCCTTGCTCCCGTGCATCACTGGTAAGTTACCTAAATAAATGCACTTTATGTTAATGTCTGGTCCTGGTGCTTGTTTTAAGAAAGTGAAGTTTGCGGCTGGGTTTTCAGTCAAATAACTCACAAAACAATTATGTTATTAAACTATGGAAATGGAAAATGGGTCCTCGTTTTCCAAGTGTATAAGCAACTAACAGTTTCAATGCAGGTAAACAAATCGGCTTTACAGCCTAGGTATGTGTCATTTTAACTTTGAAATACGTTTTTTTACACATTTTTATTTGACTGTTATTTTGGAAAGAGGGGTTCAGTTTACAATAACATTATAAATATGTATTTTTTCAAAATCATTTCAATACATATTAATTGTAGTCCAACGTGGCCTGTTTTTAGCTTTTAAGCAATTACATTGTGATATACTGCTTACGATTTTTTCACATCAGTACCCCACTCCGCAATAAAATTAATAGCTGACGCTTCGACCAGTTTGATTTTAAAAACACTAACAAAACTTTAGGTACTTTAGCTAAAACATCCGAGAAAATGCGGAGTCAGCTGGAATCAAACTGACTCCATTGTAAATAGATAGAATCAGACTGATTCCACCGAAACTGTGTTGATTAATGGCCAAAAACTTTTGACGTTCGGATTGCGTCAATGGAGGAGAGTCTCCGGGGGCCGGCGCCGTACGGCGGGGGGGGCACGGGGGGGGGGTGCGGACCGTATTATAGTTTGTATGCTTTTTAATTTTTGGTTGGGTCAAATTTAGTTTTATTAAAATGGGAAGGGGGGGAAAAGTGGTTTTAAAAGGAAATGGGATTGGCCGGCGCCATTTCATCATACGGCGCGTCGGGTTGCAGCCTCCGTTCCCTCGGGTTGGGATCATCCGACCGGCGGGTTTTCATTCCCCCGGCGCGCGGGTGGATCACCTCCAACCGCCCGCGCCTGGCGGCCGATTGCGTCATAGAGTTGGAAATTGAAGAGCTTGCAGGAAAATTTATGAGGGTGACTCCTCAAAGAGTTATGCAAAATTTTTATACCTAGTTTATTTTTATTTACCTACTGAATTCTAATTTTTATTAGTAAAAGAAGCTAAACAATAAAATAAGATAGCATTCATAATTTGCACTGAAGCAGCCACCCCTATTCAAAACCTTAGGCCTGAACTTCGACAGCTAATTAATCACTGGCTGGCAAAACTCTTGGCGTCGGATTGCATAACCGAGGGCGTCGGATGACATCACCCGACGCGTCCGATTTCATCATTAGTCCCGACGCCTAGAATTCATTTTCATTTTAAACCGACTGTAGGTCGTTTTCACAGCCTACTTAACTTTTCCGACGTTCAATCTACGAAACGCAAAACTACATCGGTGGTGAGGATTTGAACCCTCGCCCTTCCGGTTAAGAACCAGATGCTCTACCAACCGAGCTAACCACCGCTGGTCCCGGATGTAGATAGATTTGATAAGTACCCTGCAGCAATTACATACAACGATGTATTAATTAAATTTTACCATTGATTAACATAGTCATATTATTTTATTTCGTTCACTATCATATTTCATTGGCTTTGATAAATGATCTTTGACACATAATGTAAAATTGTAACTCTCATATTGATCTAGACTTTTTAACGATAATGTTCAAGGGGCATGTGGTCGAACGGTTGGATGCTCGCTTTGTGAGCAGTTGGTCCGGTGTTCGAGTCCCCGGAGATATGAGTGATATCTTTTCTCATATCTTCTCTCTTAAAAATTGTTGATTTTTTATTTTTGCAAATATTTTTTGCTGTTTGAAAGACTTTGGAGCTACTCAGCAGTAAATGTGTGCAAAAGTTAAGAATTAAAAATCGTTTTATCTACAAAATAGTGGCCGCGTTTGATGTTTCGTCTTGAATATTGACAATCAGGCCTCGCAATGTTCCGTTTCTCACTCAGCACAAGAGCTTGTTTAAATAAAACATATATCATGCTGACTGTACTGTAGGCCTAGGGCTATAACAACAGTCTCATAATTAATTAGCTCTGCTAAGTTATGAACCATCGGATTCAAGAGCACATTTTTTTCTGCGAATGTTGCTTAGGTATATTTTCAATATTTTACAAAACAATGCGAGGGTTTAGCATATTCTATATAAGTCTTTTGAAAAGCTTTTTACGTTTCAAACATAAACATAAAAGCGTAAACGTAAACGTATTAATTTTTTCAGCACTCAGAACAAGAGTAATAGGCTGAAGCATATAATGACTATTGAACATGTTTATCTCTGAGATTCTATTTATCATGGTTGCCCAAATCAGATTCTAAAAACATCCAAACAGAACCCTGCTGTCAAGTGCATTCTCATCTAATGGTTATCAATTTACGGCGCTGTCCTTGATATCTACAGACGTTTTTGAAAGTTTCAGTAATAAAATTTGACAACATGTTAGTCTAACTCTGCCTGTGGCGCTTCAGCAACTTTTCTAAGTGCATTTGACTAGAAGTGAGTACCTAGGTATTTATTTTTAACTGAAAAACAGTCCTATTGATTGCTGTGTTTGATTAGTGGTTTGTTTGATATAAGTAAGAAGGTTACATTCGTGTTTTTTCCCAAACCTGTTTTTACTCAACGAAATTAAGTCCCTTATTTTATAGTGTATTAACTGTTTTAACGGCTAGTCTATGATAAACAATTTTTCATACATATGTACCGTATTACCTCGAATAAAGCCCCTGTCTTGAATAAAGCCCCCGTCAAAGCACTCACGAAATTATAAAGCCCCCGCCTTGAATAAAACCCCCGGGGGCTTTATTCAAAACGTCCTTGAATAAAGCCCCCGGGGGTTTAAATCAAAACGTCCTCGAATAAAACCCCCTGTAACGCAACCTGTGATACGTACGCGCGTCCACTTGCATATGCTGCTGCATGTTGGTTTTGGCTAGCGCTAAGTTATTTAGATGCTTATTGATATTACTGCGCGCCGACAGCGGTAATATTGGCGGTTTATTTTGATGTCGTAGTTTTCTACTATATATAGTTATATGACATTGTTGGGTTGTCGACATTCGACTCCCGTGAAGTAGTACCGCAACCTATTGTATTCTTTTTTCTGTTTTTTTTTCTTGGTAGCACAAAGCAGAAAAGATTTTCGTGGGTGTTAAGACGCGGGGTGGTAAGGTAAGGTTTGGTCGGTGGTGGAGGGCGGGTCAAAAATTGGGATTTTCAAAAAAAGAAGACACACCAATGGTTCCCCTTTTTAAACTTTGAATTTTTGATCATTGGCTTGGCTAGTACATTTTAGGAGTAAATTTGTCCGATTTCGTGTTATACCAGTAGGGTTACCCCCTACTCGGGGTAGACTTTTCCGCAAGGAGAGTATGTCGAAATTAGTCTTAAAACGCATTTAACTTGCCCCTATTCACACTTCACAGTTCGTCAGGTTACGCATTTTGTGCACTTTTCAAATTGGCAATATTCATGCATGAAATTGCGCTCGGCGCTTATAGTTTTTATAACAATAGAAAGGCTGCCAGCGATTCGATCTGCCTAAATTGTAGGCTCACACGTTTTTGATCGATGACGTGTCGTGTGAATAGGCTCGTATTCATATTTTTATAAAATATACTTTTTACACTAATAATTGTATTTAAATTTCATGTTTAAAATCATTATTTTAATTAGTTTTATATTTTCCAAATTGTATTTGGACGGGGGAGCTAGCCCAGACTTGAAATGGCCGCAGATATAAATTGATTCTCCTATGGTGTGGTCTGGCTCATTATCCACGACGGACGACGAAACGGGGGGTGGCACCGGCGCATTTTGAACAGGGGCTAGGTATTGAGGCGTCGCGTGTCGTTTCGGTTTAGGGCTAGTTCCCCCTAAGTTAGGTAAATGCTTTAAGCTAGACTTTGTTATTTTCTCTTGTTATAAAATTATTTGTTGATTTTATGCTGAATAAAACTTCATTTTTCAATAAAATTCTGAATCTATAAAACCGCCTTTTTAGGGCTTCTTAGGGGGGGTACCCAGGTCAAAAATCAAAGTTCTTCAATTTTGCATATTTTTACATTACATAGGCGAATGTGCTCAAAAAGCCGATAAATAGCCATTTGTGAGACTTTACATTTGACGTCTGCACATGCCATGGACAAAAAATTTAAAAAATTTAATCATCATATTTGACAAGGATCCAAGGTCCACTTTGACCTTGGACCGTCCTGGAGTTCCTACGGTGAAGGTTCGTCTGCCTAGAATATAGGGTTCTTTGCCGAGAGTAGAGAGGGTACTTGTTGCTTGCTTACAATAGAGGGTACTTGTTTAGAATAGAAGTCCTCAACTGATAATAGAGGGTCCAGTGCCTAAAATAAAGTATAGTGCCTAAAATAAAGTATCCTCGGCTTAGAACAGAGAGTACTCTGCCTAGAATAGAGGGTCTTGTGCGTATGTTGGAGACTGGTGTAGCCACTTCACAAGTTAATATGTGAAGTAAGATAGGCCCCTAGAGTACTAAAACGGATTTACAACAGCTCGTCGTCGGCCCACTAGCTCAAATAGTTAGAGCACTGCCCATTCAGATCTATTCAGATCCAGAGATTAGTGGTTAAAATCCCTTGTCTTAGAATCCCACCTCCTTTTCTTGACATGGCGAGGCTTCCATGTCGAACTCCGAATTTGCTGACCGTGGTTTGAGTGAGGTAGCATTGGGATGTGTGGGTGTGACATAGTCACACCCTTAGCAGGAGCACTGCGAATGGGCATGGGCAAAATGGTGATGAGCATATGGAGGAATCATAGCCGGTTGTAGCAAAGTAGTGCAGCCGCTCCTTGTCCCGGCTAGGAGTGTGAGCTTATCAGTCCATGGCAGTGTTCGCTGATGATGAGGTTAGGGTGAGACCTCGTGACACTAGCCTTATAGAAAACAATAGGAACGGCTCCCGGCGCTACCACACTCCGGGATGCCCATAACTACATAATAATAGTGACCGTGCAAAGCCCAGAGAAACTTTGGGCCGAAGTTTACTATGTAGAATGGGGGGGGGATGTGAAGCAAGATAGGCTACCTAGAGTACTTGAAGAGATTTACGACAGCTCATCCTGCGCTGGTCTGCAGATCCTGAGATGTGTGGTTCGAATCCCCCCGTGTCTTCCTGATGATGATGGTGTCTTTCAGTAGAATCCCCCCTTCTGTTCTTGACAAATAACTATGTGCTATTTTGTGTTTATTATTTTGCCAACGATTTTGATTTTGATTCTAATCTTTTATCAAACCGTTTGGTTAACTGTTTGGTAACTAAATTTTTCGTTCATTTCTCTTTGTAAACTGCAGCTCAACAGTATTTCCATAAAGTTCAGTTCTTTAAGACTGATACCTGGCTTACGTTGTTACTTATTGTTTTTCATCATAGTAAAATGGTGTAATAGTGCAAAGCAGATAAATATTTCAACTTACATCTGGTACGCAAAACTTGACGCAAAACAAAACAAAAAAATAAAGCCCCCGCCTTGAATAAAGCCCCCGTTTGGACCTTCACGAAAAAATAAAGCCCCCGCCTTGAATAAAGCCCCCGCCTTGAATAAAACCCCCGTTGGGACCTTCACGAAACAATAAAGCCCCCGGGGCTTTATTCGAGGAAATACGGTATGTATCGTTTAACAAGCTCTTCTGCTCAGTGAGTAATAGTTACAATGTGAGACTTTAGTGTATTCCTGAGGAAATATGTAGTAAAAACGCGGCCTTTATTTGTGGATAAAAAGATTTCCTAATCCCGATTTCTTTTCTTGAAGGTTATAAAGTAAAAAATCGTACATTTTTGTGACTGTTTCAAAGTAAGTTTTTGAAAAAAACACAAGTCTCACTGAAATTCCAACTCGGAACGCTTGATTCAAATCGCAGAATGCTCACGTTTGCACCATGAGACCATGGAAATGCAACTGTTAACTTCGACTAATATACTTTGCTTAGTATTAGTAGACCAGAATTTCAATTCTACAACATAATTTTGAAGTTTGGGATTTGTTGCCGACAGCATTAAACTTTGTAAAAGTTCGGCTGTGCCAAAAGCATTAATTTACTCTAAATGTTTGCATGAAAGTGTTGCTTGTTGTTGCTAACAATGTGCGATGCATCTACCGCTCTACAAAACTGAAAACATGTTGTCATATTGTTTTCATTATGCTATACGTGGCTAAAATTACATCAACAAAAAAAAGAAACGCACATTCAGCGGAAACACTATGACTGCCTTTAATATTTTAGGTCACACTCCCACAGCTGAAATGAAATTCGTTAAATCAGTTACACGTTGAACTGAATTATTATTTTCAGTTATGCTCTTAATTGAAATTAAAATCAGTTTTGACGCTTTAACTGAAAATAAAGTCAGCTTTGACGCGAAACTGAAAATAAAAAATTGACTAATTTAAACCAGTTTTTGGTGTTTAAAAGTTATCAGTTAAAGTTGAGGTTCAGAATATTTTGAGTTAAACTTGGAGTTAAATGATAACTTTTTTTAAAAAAAGTGATCAGTTATCAGTTAATTGAAACGCCCCTACGAAGAGCCAGTATGTTGCTAAGTGTACTCAACTCAATGTCTATTGCGTTGTAAACCAAAAAACTATAAAAATGAAACTTATTTTGAAGGCAAGAGTTCAACCGACACTGAACCTACAACAAATTACTTTAGCTTAACCAAGACAAGTAACCTTTTATAGTGTTGTTTTTTGTTAATTTTTTTTATCGTCAATTTGTGAACTCAGTAACGGTTTGAAGTTGCCTCTGTGCAACCGATTTATGTATGTCTCGTATCTACCGCCACTCCGCAGTGTCAAACCAATGAAAAGCCAACCAGACAAAAATTACCTAAAATCGGACCAAGCCTCCTAGACTGAGACACCGCGTATATGTATACACATCTAAACTACTGAGTTTTAGATACAGATCGGCATCGATTGGCCCGGTTGGCACGGTCGGCCCAGTCAGCCCGAGGTGGCACGCTGTTGACTGGGAATCGTTCCGTGGCCAGCCCGGTAAACCCTGCTTGGCTTGATCTGTCACAAAGCCAACTAAAATCCAAGAACGTCTGTAGCACACTAATAATTTGCATAAACTATAACGTTTTAAATTACAAATACAAGCTTCGCCTTAATGTAACAGTGTCATTTCCCAGCTATTGCTTTGATAAGTCAGCACGAGCTCTTGGACCTTACACTCTAGCTGTGGAATGAACAAATGAATAGCATAAATTTCCATCTCACGTTCATAGTTCAGTGTGACAGCGGCGGTCAACTAATATGAAGATCTCAAATTAATTTGTGTTTCAACTGTAGTTTCAACCGTAAAAATTGATGTTAAGCGGCAGTCGCTAAAGCTGAAAGCTAAAAAAGTGAAAAAGCTGAAAGCTAAAAAAAACTTGTGCTCTTTACTGTATATGGGGACTGGAATACCCCGCCAAATAAACCAATAAACCTAAGTGTCAGCTTAGGCGTTTACAAAAAGCTTCAACCGCACTGATATTCAGATTGTTGCAAAGTAGAAATGAGCTTACGGCCCTGAGGACCCCGGGCCGACCGACTGAAGTTTGCATCAGGGCCGGGCCGGGCCGCTATGCCATCAGTGCCTCAGGGCCCTGATTTCAACCATGTCCTGACTGTTGTCAGAAGCAAACACGTACGCACATACATAATGTATGTACGCTAACGGCACTGCCTGCGTAACAGCCTGCGTGTGGTGTGTTCGTAGTGTGTGTCGCTGATGCATCTTATCCAATGTTGCTGTATGTGTTTATATTTGTATATAAGTTATATATACTACAGTACAAGTCAAGTTAAGTTTCCTTGATGCCGGCTTCGGCTTCAATTTTTAATGGCTTCATTTCAAACTGAGTCTGGTTTTGGCCTGATTTCAATTTAGCTGAAGCCACCTGGAATGAGGCCGAAGCCGGTTTCAAATCAAGCTGAAGCCAAACTGAATGAGGTCGAAGCCGGTGGTGCTTGGTGATGCTGATTCCGGAGTCACTGACTCTGACTCCGGAGTCAGCTAATAAAATGTCAAAACTACAGGAAGTAACATGGAACCTGTGACGTCAATAGGTTCACTGCAGTCAGTGACTGCAAAATGTAGTCAGTGACGCTGACTCCAGAGTCATATGATGTTAATTTTGAGCTGTACTGTAACTCTAATTACAACTCAACCCAGCGTGTAGACCTTCAATAAAGGTTCAAAGCCTGTGGTGCGCAGGACGAGCAGTACCGCACTCAGCTAGTAAAACAAAAAAAAGCGACGAAGTTGTTTGACTGAAAACATTAACTTGTGCAGACCTAATTTACGATCGTATGGCACAACTTACTGAAATTGTGTGTAACCAAAGTGATTTGCACCAAAGTTTGATTAGTATGCACATTTACTGTCACAATATCAGTCTGCTTCTCATTAATTTTATGTGGCGATAATTGCTACAGTTTGACCAGGACACTGAGACAAAGCACGACATGGAAATTCATTACTAGAAGAACAAACATTTTGACCATAATGAGTACAGCGACTTGCTAAAATCTGGTTTTTCTCAGCTTTCAACACTTGGTCAAATTTTAACTTCTTGTAATTGTACCTTGACAACATTCCAAGATTTTTTTGAACAGTGAATTCTCAACTATGTTTTATTATTAAAATAATAAAAATTAAAATGTCTTAGTTTTTTCAGTAGGTTTATACATACAAAGGTATGCACAAAAGCCACGCGGGAAATGAAGAATGACAGTAGTGCCAAACTCATGTAGGGTTTGCACATATGGGTGCTGAACTCGAGGAGGGCTTACGATGGTGCTGAAGAGTAGGGTTGGCCATAGTGCCGAACTCGTGTAGGGATTGTAAATATGCGGCCCGGTCGGCCCGGTCGGCCCGAGGCGGGTCCGCTGCCACGTGGCGCCGGGCCGGTGGCGGGCCGCGGGCCGCAGTGCAGCCGGGCCGGGCCGTCTCATTGAAAGTCGGCCAGGGGCCGGCCTGGGGCCTAAGCCTAAACGTAACGATTTAAAATCCTACAATTTGCATGTAGTTTGGCATCCGAATATTAAACGGATTAAAAATTAAAATCGGGTGGTATTTTAGGAATTGGATCCGACTAAAATGTTGCAAATACAGGGCCCTACCCTCATTGACCTAGCCCTTTTGGCTCTCCGTTTGGCATTGAGTCCGTAGTCATGTTTGGTTGTCGTATCAACGAGGGCGCAATTCAGCCTAATTCGCATGTATTTTAGTGATAATTTAAGAACTTAAATTCAGCATAAAAAGTAGTTTAATTATGTTCTGATCATGTTTTGGGATATATTTTGAAGGGGGAAACTTATTTGGAGTCTGAAATAGAAAGTTGGAATTAGTACAAAATGAAGGGCAATGCAAGCTAGTTGGTTGGCTTGCTGGGGCCCACGAGAGAAAGTTGTGCTTTTGCAAACGGGGGGCAAAATTAGAGGTGGCCGTACAATTGAGGCCTGAGTTTAGCGTGCGGTTACCCTGAGTTGTAGTTCTGGTATTTCAGTGATTTGTAGTGTTATTTGCAGCGTTTCACATGTATTGTGCAATTGGTCCCCTGGTGTAAATTAGTGCGTTTGGCTCGTCAATAAATGCTTGTGTTTTAAGTGTTCGAGTTTGAAGGTCTGACTTTGGTTTCTGTGTTGTCTGAATTAGGGCCCGTAGAGGTATTACTTAGAGTGTTCCCGGACCTGAGTGTTGAGCAAATTCTAGACCTGTAGTTCCGACGCCTCTAGCGTCAAGTTGTTATTACTGCGCGCCTCCCGGCACAGATAGACACCGGTCACGGATATAGAGACTAGCCCGCCAGCTCACGCGGAGGATATAAGACCGGGGGCCGTAGTATAACAAAGTGGCGACCGTGAACTAGGCTCTGGAGCACCTAAGACGCCTCGACGTGTGCCCAAATTTTAAAATTTTTGCTTAAAATTTTTTAAAAAATTTTTGTGTTTGTAGCCGGTTAAAAACCCGGTGAGTGGAACCAATCGCACAATACCACACCCCCCCTTCTTTACAAGTATAAATACTGGTTTTTCTGTGAAAATTTGGGTAAATTTGGGGAAAATTTCAGTGGGGTACACAGTGGAACTGTAAGTTTGTTTATTTTATATATTCTTAGTGTTATTTGATTTTTGTAGATTTTAACGGAACTGTTACAGAATTTTGTCAGGGGAGTAGAGTGTAAGAAGGGGAGCAAGTTTTGACTGCTCCTATCCCCGGAATTTTGATTTTTCAGACGAATTTCCCCCCCCCCTAAGCCTAAGCCTAAGCCTGAACTGTGATTTTCCATGTGGGGCCTGCTGAAAAATTTAGCGATTAAAAGTAAATTCTAGTGCCAGAAACGGAATCTACGGTAGTGAAAACCCTAGAAAACACATTTTCCGTAAAATTTTTGGCCGATTTTAGTCTGATTTTGCACGGAAAATATTTCAAGTTACACTGTTAGAGGACACCATTTTGAGCAACACGTACGTATATAATTTTTGAATTTTTGGAATTTTTGTTTTGAATTGCAATTTTTGGTAACTCCCCCTATTTTAACATCAAATACACCCTACCCCCCTGCTTTAGTCTATTTTTCTGGAAAAAATTTCAGATTTTCAGCGAAATATAGGCCGAAATAGCCTTTTCCTGAAAATTGCTAAAAGTACGAAATTTCTACATATTTATTTTTAGTTTTTTTGATTTATATTATCAACACATATACTCAGCCGACTTTTGCAATCGATCAGGTGGAAATAGCATGCAATACGGGGTTTCAGCAGCAAGCACATACCATCCAACATGAGCCCCAGCTTCAGTGGAATTCTACAACACAGAATCAAACAAGAACGTCACAGTTCCCTACAGTGCGCACACAGTATGCATCTACACCCACAAATTTGGGAATGGAGCAGGGTCCGCAAATGGCGCAAAACACCTTCCATTTGGGGAATAATATGGGGCTGCACGGAGAACAGAACGAGTGCTTCTCAACATCCAAAATTACGAATTTTGGCCCGATGCCGGGGTATATAAACCCGAACAATTTTGGTGGGAACCCAGCGGGGACACAACAACGCCAACCCCCAGCTTATGACCCCCAGAAGTTACAGGGGATGCTAAAATTCGTCGCAGATTTGCCTGTTTTCGATCATGACATCACAAAATTGACTCTGCAAGAGTGGCTTCAGAGCCTCACTATGCGATTGCAAATGGCTATGGTCCCAGAGGAACATTGGGGCAGAATTTTGTGTTTTAAGTTGGGAGGCCGAGTTAGTCTCTATGCCTCAAAACTACCCCAGGGGACAAATCAAAATTTCCACACATTAGTCGAACATCTCACACCAGTTTTCGGGGCCCGAAAAATGACCAAAAATGACTACCACCGTCAGTTCATGGAACGACGGCAGCGAGCAGGTGAACCCGTACGGGACTACCTGAGGGAACTCCAAACATTAGCACAGGAGATCTGGGTTGACGGAGACGAGCGAGACGCAAATGTTGCGCAACAAATTTTCAGTGGTGTGATCCCAGAAGTACAAAAAGTACTTGCGCCTATATATTGCGAAGGCTCGCCTCCCTTGACCAAGGTCGTGAACCTTCTTGATTTGCTTTTCCCGATAGGTTGTTCGTCCCCTGCATGGGTCCAATTAGTGAACACAGACCAGAATGGTCAAAGAGGCAGACCCGAGCACACACCAGCACAATTCAATCGACAGACACGTCCCCCAATTTCTCGAACTACATTCACACCCAGACAGCAAAACGAGTCTAGTGTTGAATCAAAATTACTGCAAGCCATTCAAGACTTGAAATTGGAAATTCGAAATAATAGCACAAATGAACGGCAAGTGCGAGGTGGGGAGCACTTTAGCAACGAGAGACAACGGAGCTACTCTCCGGCTCGTTCAGGTGCATACTTTGGTAGACGCGGTTTTGGTTATCAAGAACGTGAAATTCCACGGTGCAATAATTGCAATAGACGTGGCCACCTTACCCGTGAGTGCCGCAGCCCACGGCAAGGAATGAATCGCACCTCTTTCTTTGATAACCGACGTCAACCACCCGCCAACATGAGTAGACTAGGTAGATGGAGAAACAATGATAACCGTTATGGAAATTACCCACGGAACTACCGCAGCTACTCACCCAATAACAGTACACAACAACGATTCAATGATAATACACAATATGCACCAAATAATAACATGAGCCCACGCAGCTATAACAACAATGCACGTGAACAGATTCACTACGCACAACACAATAGCAATCCTATCGTGCACGCACCACCGCAGTGGCAGCCACAACCTGTGCTGTATCCACCACAGTATGTCTATCCACAGTATGTACCCTACGGCAGTGCACCACCGTTACCTACAGCAGCACAACCTGAAAATAACATAGGAACGGAACAGGCGACACCTGTAGGAGATGCACAGGAAGTGAACATGGTGACACATGAGTGGACAGCCATGCAGCACACTAGTCCTAAGCATGCGTTGCTAGATACGGAGATGCAATTGGACACTGACCAACAAATTAGTGAACCTGAACACACACATCATGTGCTTACACGTGGTATCTCAACGAAGGTAGCTAGTTGTCAAACGGCAGAGGTGCACACAATATACCCAATGCTGTTCAAGGCTAAAGTGTCACATGCCCCATACACTGTCGCTACTCACACAGGTGCAGTGTCACCACCAATAATACTGATAACACCACCCGACTGCGACGAGACTGATACAAACAATGTGCTTGAAAATCAAAAGTCAAAAGAGAACATGGTTGACTCCGAACAGTCGCTTTTGAACCCGGATAGTCACACTGAGACACAAAAGCAGGGACATTTTCGAAATAACTATAGCGACTCGGAATCACAAACTACTGACACAGAGACCTGGACTGATGTGATTGAGATAGGGACAAACACTCAACCCAAACGACCTCGAAAGGAAAACAAAAAGACCAAATCAGTAGTGACATCCAAGGGAAAGGTAAACCGACCGACAATCTACAGGACCCATATGCAAAAACGCATGCAATCACTGAATGATCGTGTCCGTGAACTAGAACAATCGCTGGAAACGTTGAAATCGATTGTGCAAGTGAAAATAGAAAATGGCCCAGTCGCACACATGCAAGACATTATCAGTATCAATATCCCAATAGTCAGTGTGCAAATTTTGGGCAAAACAGTCCCAGCACTGATTGACACTGGAGCTTCAATGTCACTAGTGACAAAACGTCTGTTCATGAGCTTGCAGAAAGATAGTCAGCTATATGTGACCACCCCTCGAGTTCAGGCAGCTACATCAGCTAACATGTCAGCAATATATTTTGAAGGGGATGTGGAGCTCCCAGTTGAGTTCGAGGGACACCAATGCAAATGGCCATTTTCCATTATTCCGAACTGCACACGGGATTTGATCCTAAGATTTGATTTTCTACAGCGATACGGCTTCGTGATTGCATGTGCGCAAAGAGCAGTTAAATTAGAGGCAGATAAAATATCAGATTTGTCGCCGTTATTACCCCCACATTTGACCATGTCCATAACGACAGAAGATAAAACACACACAGTGTAGACTAATATATACTTTAGGACTACCAATTACTAACTACTAATAATATATTAGAAATTGGGTATTGGTTGAAAATTTAGAGTGCTGGAAATTTATACTGGGTATAATTTCATAAGTTGATAACTTTAAGTTAGAGCGAGTTAGAAAATAAATTTGAAATTATAATGGTATTAATTACTTCATAGCTGGTATTCTTTATCTACAAAATTTGGGGAGTATAATTTTCAAACAAAAAGAATAACAAATTATAGACAGTGGGTCAAAATGTTCTCTTTGTGGATATAAAAATTTTATTAGTTAAATTTAGTCCATGAGTATTAGTTATTGTCTGCACATATATTGCTTCTACTGTTGGTATCACTAATAAAAACAACGTTGTGTCATCACGTGTCGTCTGGACAAAACCGAGCCAACACAATCATGGCTTAAATACATAAAAGTACAAAAAGAGTATAGGGTTGTGTGTCGCACTGTACTTGTACTCGTACACATCCACATCAATACTAACAATTATTTGTATACTGTTGCAGAAATTAATTATGCCATCTTAAATTATAATATTTAATGTAAATTCAAAGACTCGAAGTTGGCCATGGAGTGACGGAGGAGCAAAACGGGTATCGGAGCCAAATTCAGGAACACCCTTCACCATATCAGAGCAGTTTAATAACATCAAATGCATGAAAAATTGCACGATTAATTAGTTGCATGTGACTGTTCAGTGTTTTAACTTTGACTAGTTTGTACTTTCACACATAGTTATACCATCGGCAGATAGTTCCAAGTTATATTAAGCAAAATACGCGCATAGGTACGAACGATGAAAAACAAGCTGTCACTAGCAGCAAGAAAAGTGAGGAAGGTCAAACAGCACAAATAAAACATGAAGTACCAGAGTCACAACCGATACTACAGTATACAATTGCAACCGATGCAGAAAAGGTTAGGGTGCAAACTGCAATCAATATTCTTATCTCCGGACAGAACTCCAAATTTCCGTTCGACCCGACTAAAACAGAAATACGAATAGTCCATACAGTAGAACGATGGTTAGAAATGGAAGAAAGACTTCGATTTAGGCTCGAAAATTGCCCGTTCACAGCTTTCAGTCTGAAAGAATGTAGTACCCCTTGCATGGGAATTCCACCGGAAGCGAGCATAGCGATGGTCCAGTTAGCATTCCCAGCTATTCGTAAAAAGGGGTACGAAAAAGTTGAAATTTTTGTAATTTTACCGATGTACATTTACTTCGTAACACAAGACTTTCAGAAATTGAGACAAATGATGGCAATGATTTTTCAGTCTCCGCCCACAGCTTTGATTACGTTTTCCGCAGAGGGTGATGTCACTCGTATAGCTCGAGCATATGGCATGGATACCACAACGGCGGTGGTCGCATTTGGACAAGTATGGAATTATATTGGTTACAACTTCGCACCACAAAAGAACTTACAACCGATACCGGGTAAACCCGAGCAGTCATGGCGGAATTGCCGAGAAAACGAAGGCAAAGAATGGTTTTTGCAGATGTTTGATGCAAAAGATATAGTTCCACCAATGCAACTTACGCACACACCAATCCCAACGCTAGCCAGTTTGAAAAGTGCGGTCGCTGATGTTTGGTTTGCATGCCAGTTGCTGTCAGAGCTAGTAAGAGTGGCACACCCTGATTCTTTCGTCTTTCAAAAGATCTTGGAACAAAAAGTGGTGAAACTCACACATCCAGCGGTAGCTCAAATGGCATTTAAACTGGAAATGAAGCACACACCACCTAGGTTGAAATATATGGCGCCAGGCATATCTCTGTTACACCCAAAGGCTAAAATATTAGTTCAGAAGGAGTACGTCAAACCAAACATACAATGGCCAAATTTTGGACAACCAGAATACAATCGAAAGCAAAGGGTCTGTCTACTGGAATTCGTTGATCGAACTTTCGTCGATGTTAAGGAAGAACGGGAAAGACTGAAGAAATTGCGGAAACAACAACGGCAAGAAGAGAGAGAAAAAATTCAAGAGTCTGAGAGTCGGATTGAACATAAAACAGTAGCACACATGTCACACATAACCCCAGAAGTCATGGAAGAGTCCATAACAAAGAGTCTGCCAGTTACAATCCGACAAATTAATAACGCTAACATTGGTCTTTGGTTACAAAATGTCGACCCAGTGAATTATGCTGTGATATCTCAAAGTGTTAGCCCGGTACATGAGGAAAATGAATGGGAGTTAGAAACTGTAAGATCAGAGGGAGTAAAGACACTAGGGTTAGATATATTGGAGTTCGAAGAAGGGGAGGAACCACACGAGGAGCACACATTAGAAGGAGAAACAGAAGTAAGTCCGGATACAGGACGAATTCGTTCCAAGTCACAGTCAGCAGTTTTGATCCCATTACCAACACAAACGGAAAAGCAGAGAGTAGCATCTGGAAAGACCGATAAGGCACCAGAGCAGGTATCGTGTAGCTTGGAACAGTTATATAGACAGTCTAAGGTCAAGGAAACCAAATCAGAACGGGAATCAATACAATTAGTAGCGGGTGAGGCGGAAATCCTAACACTAGCTATGCTGACAGAAATCGCAAATACACCACCGCCACCCCCTCCCCCACTCCCACCACCTCTTCCATCTCCACCACCACCCCCACCCCCTCCACCTACCACACAAACACAAGAGGCAAGTACACAACATGGTCAGATTCTAGCAATAACATCAACGCCACTGCCATCGATCGAAACATTTCTGTCAAAAGATATGCCAACTAAGGTAGCACAAGTGTCGATTATACCAAAAATATCACACACCAATATTGGAGTCATTCGCATGGCAATAAACAAAGTATGCCGAGAGTTAGTACCATATGCTTTCGATGAGCATGTGACTGAAGCAGAGGCATGGCATATAGTACGAACATCGATACCGGCACCTTGGGGAATGCCAGTCCCACAGTTTGATTACGTCACAGGAAAAATAAAAATACAAGTCACACACATGGAGTATACACGAGAGGGAATGCCACCAATCCCACGGGTAGATGAAGAAGGGAAACATAGAATTGAATTCATCCGAATCCCTCAAATAATGGACCGAAAATGGGTGAAACTACCCTGCAAGGGCATGCCAGTTGGATTGATTGACATCGAAAAAGACCCTAGAGTATTACAGTGGCTAGAATCGGAACGTAAGCTAGAAAAAGATGAAGTTATAGTGCCTAAGTTAGGAATGGTCTTGGAAGGAGGAGTAGTGCTAGAGAACACACCAAAAATACGGGAACTCCGTGAAGCAGAGACACACACTAAAGAGATTCCAGTAATCAAACTCGACAAAACAGGTGAACTCATTAAGTTACAGAGGATGAACTTAAGGTGCAACAGGAAGAAGACGAACAGGATGTAGGTTCAGAAGGCCATTTGGACAAAGAGTTGCCAAAGTTAACACAGGAACAAGATTGGGAATGCACAAGTGAGAAAGAACACAGTAAAGAAGTGGTAACAGGTGATAATGAATACCCAGGAGTAACTAGGGACGGAAAACCCAGTAGAAGCCTAGGAAAAGGTTCAGAGTTTGTTGGAACCGATTGGCTGAAAGTTCACCAAATCACACACGAGGAGTATGGCCCAGAACGATGCATTAGTCTATGTACACCATCAATAAAACCGGTGACACGCCCATTCATGGGTCCGGAAATTGCCCCAACACATGAATTTGAACAACTGCAAGTGCAGGCACCGATAGTGCCTAGTGATAAGCAACCAAATACACATCGACCAAAATGGAAGGATATGGATACACACCCACCGGATGTCGTCAAACGATTAGCGAAGGTAAGTCACACACGAGTGTTAGTTAAGTGTTGGTCGTCTTCACGTTGGAAAGTAATGCAACGGTCAATATCGAATGCCATTAAAGAGGCAAACCCAATGCACCCAATCAGCGAGTATATGGAGGAACTGTTTTAACAATGGGCTGAAACTGACG